>JBBPBX010092864.1:0-13658 GCA_038048925.1 Garcialebias charrua
TTTTTTTTAATCCTTCAATGTAAAATGGTGAATAGCTCCAGAAGTTCCAGTGGGGTGGTGCCCTAGCGCCTCCTATTGGCCGGCCGCCCCTGGTTATTACCCAGAGTCTGATAAGTCTTTTCGCTGTGAGTCACTGTGTCCCAATCCAACAGCTGCATACTTCGAAGACCGCATTTGAAGGCCGCTGACGTCACAGCGATGCGCCGAATCCTGTCCCAATTCGAAGACTCCTTCAACGTGGCTGATGAATGTGGTCTACTTTTCCCCGAATTTCAAGGCCAGATCTCGTGTATCCTTCGCAGCCCACCCTATCCCAAAATGCATTGCGGTCTCAGAAAATTCTGGATGTAATGACAAACGAAGTAGCGATGGAGTACACTTTTAAATGTAAGTATGCTAAAGGATTAAAAACTTAAAAGCCTAAAGCGGTTATGATTGAAAGCAGATGATAGGCTTTTGTCATTTGCATAGACTTTTATTTTTGTATTATTTTTGTCAGAGATCAGCTCATACAGCGGGTCCCGTAGTATTTTTGCAGCTAAGCTAATTTAATTTTTTTTTTTTTTAATTTTTAAGAGAGCAAGGAGCAGACGTTTTTATTAAGCTTCAGAATGAAAACAGACACATTTTCACTGGTGCAAAACACTGCAGCTGTGGCACGGAGGTACAAGAATGAATCAATTTAATCATTTTATGCTTCTGAGTACGGTTTCAATAACCATACTGTACATAACCTGTGATCTTAAAGAGTAACTTATATCAAAATTAACTTTTTTTGCTGATAAACTCCATAGAATGTGTGTAAAATGTTGTATAGCACTATTTCTGTGTTAATTTTCATGTTTTTGTGCGTATTTGTTTAAGCACCTTGGTCAATGCAAGGCATTGCAGAAAGGTGCTATACAAATAAAGTTTATTACATTATTATTATTATAACTTCAATTCAAAGACCACATCAACAGTACAGGTAAAATTAAAGTTAGAGATCAAGTTTCAAAGTGCACTTCCAAGTTGTATCCAAGTTTAATTCATATATGGTAAATGGTAAATGGAGCTTATTTATATAGCGCTTTCCAGCCCCTGTGAGGAGCCCCAAAGCACTTTACAATACCAGCCATCCACCCATTCATTCAGACATTCATACACCGGTAGTGGTAGCCTGCCTTGCAAGGCGCCATCCTGACCTACCGGGAGCAACTCGGGGTTAAGTGTCTTGCCCAGGGACACAACGACACATGGTGGGCGGACGCGGGATTCGAACCTCCAACATATAAGAGTCAATTAAGCTTAATTTACTTCAATATTGTTTCAAAAAACAAAAATTTATTTTTTGTTGCGCAACCGAAAAATAAATTAAACCAATTCCAAAATTTTATAGGCAGTCAACAGATTTAATGAAAAGTAACTAAAATGATCCTAAAAGGATGAAATTACAAAAATCAAAGGATTTATTTAATACTTTACGTACATATATTCTATTCGGCCACGAAATTAACAAAATGAGAATGATCTTTTAATCCCTAAGACCACTTTTAAATCTCAAATACACGGGCGTGTCGCCACCGCATTTCTACATAAAAGGAACCCAAATAAATAAAACAAACGACTCACCGTCGAGTGGTGGACACAAAACACACAATACAATCCTCCGGCCGCGTTAATTTGGCTTGAAACAGCGGGGTTCTCTGCGGATTTATGAAGAGACCGAGCGCAAACAGCTAGCCATAAACGTTAGCACCCGAGTTCACCTCTGACCCGGAAGATGTCAAGATGGAATAGTCCATTTTTAGTAGGGGGATACAGAAATCGACCGGTTTTTGTATTGCGTTTTTAATGATCGTTTTCATCGTAGCTATAATTATTTTTATGTTAAATGTACATTAACAAGCATGAGCAATGTTAGTGATGTAGGTGACTGGCCGGGGCGGGGCGGGGGCCCTTGCTGATTTGGGGCCCCAAGCAACGGCATCATTTGCCTACATGGTAGATCCGCGTCTGTTCTCCCCTCTGCTCCCCCTCCAACCCTCCCTCCTCTCTGCTCTTTACGGTGAGGGAGGGGAAAAAGGCAAAACAAGCAGCTACGGAGCCAGCATAAGAGCCTGTAAATAAGTTTATTCGTTTTTACTGATAGATAATTAGTTATTAGCGGTACTGCATTTTAAATAAAAATAGCACAAATCCGCTTATGAATTATAAAAGTTAGTCACTCCGCTGTTACGCTGACAAAAACGTTAGTTCCGTTGTAAGCGGATTAGCGCATTAGCGGTCCCTAGCGGTCATATGCCTACCTTTGAATACAGGTAAAGTAATTTCGGTAAAATTACCCCTTGTTGTTTTTTAAAATTTTATATAATACTGCAAAGCAACATGTTAAGTTAATTTTGTCAAATAAATAAATTTGATTATTATTTTTTGGTTAGATAACGAAATTTATCGTCATCGTGATAATGCTTTGAAATATCACAATATAATTTTTGAGCCATATCGTCCACCCTTACAAAGCACTATAAAATAAAAATCAATACTAAAATACATATACAAAGAATAAAACAAGCACAAGAACTTCAAGATGCACAATAACTGTATTCTCACTTTAACTCCTTCAAACACATAAAGGCGCAACAAAGGATATTGGAAATTGAATTTGAATCTCCTTAAACATGACCCCTTTTGTCAGGACATAAAAAGCCCATTCAAAGACTTAAAAAAATAAGCATGGGTAGATGGGTACTTGAGGCTGCAGCTGTCATGGAAGGTACTGCCTTTTTCATTAGATAAGGAAAAGGTAAACACAGGGGAAGAAGACGTTTAAAAAAAAATCGTATCTCACACTGTGTCCACAGTGTTAAGTTGGAAAAATTAATAAATAGATAAAACTCAGCACACAAAAGCAACATACATGTATACATGACTTAATAAGACATATGCATGTGGAGTGGATGAAGGTGGAGTGAGAGCTCTTAGCAAAGGCTGCCCAAGTGAGCGACACAGTCACCTGGCACCTTTGCATCTAACCTAGGTTACTGCACCAGAGGGTCAAAATGAGGGAGACCAGCGAAGGCGGCGAGTTTGTCATAGTCCATGATAAGTGATGGTATGTTTATCAGCCACCTCGGTAGAGCTCTGACACAGTTCCACAGATGTCTTTGGGGAAGGGAACGGGTAGGGAGAGCAGAGCATCTTCTTCACATATTATCCAGGATAATTTGAGATAGTCAGCCTTCCAAGGCCAACACGGGGCAGCCAGATTCAGATAACAGTTTTTTTGGGGGGTCAGGCCTACTCCCTTAAATTCTGTCAGCCTTACAGTCTCACTATAACATCTCAATGGCGACTCCAAACAGCCAAATTTGTGGTCAATTATGCCGAGCCGAGCTTGCAAATTCTCCAAGATCTATTCCTTCCTGCCAGCGAGATTTAGGAGCCGCAAGTAGCCTGCGATTTTCAGCAAGAATTGTGTCCGGCTTACGGCTCAGCTCACACAGCCTTTAAGTCTGAGTGTTCACAGTACAGCACATCCCCTCACACAGGCCAGGCAACTACACAATGGCCAGAACAGCTGCCAACATTTTTCAAATCTATCGATATGCCAGGTTACCCCTGACTCCAGACAGCTGAAATCTTGTTATCATAAATCCAATTACAGGAAGCCCTCGACCTACGAACGAGTTCAGGACCTAAGGACCGTTCGCAGGTCGATTTTGCCGTAGGTCGGGGACCACCCCAGCCGCCACTGCCTGCACTTATATATATATATATTGTTGTACTTAGCAAGCGCTTTGCCTATCCTAACACACCTAGTGCATTACAGTATTATGTTTGTAGGCGTAGTCATAAATGATAGTTTGACAGCATTTTTGTACAAATAAATCCGTATAGAGCTAGGATTAGTCCGCCCGTGGTGATTTTATTTTGTAAATACGGAAGTTGTGCTCGTTCCTTTTCCTGTTGGTGCGACGTAATCTTCAAAAGTTGACTCCGGCACAGCTCCGTCATCCGGCAGAAATAGAAAAATTTCTAATTTTGACGGACTGCCGTCCGCTCTCCGCAGCTCGCCGCCGCCGTGCGGAGCCAGTGTAAATTCTGTCATTGATTATAATGGGTGCGTATTTGCTACGGAGGTCGGACCGGAGCGGGGCGGAGCTGCAACGCGTGTAGTGTATTTTTGGCGTTAGGCCTGCACTCGTTAGCGCTCGCCCATCCAAAAAAGGCTGTTGGAGCTGCTTCTCCACGTTAGCTGAGTGTCCATCCGACATCTTAGGCTGCTGGGCGGACTTCGAAGCGAGCTCCCGGCCGCCGCGCGTCGGTTTGGTCACGGTGTCTCCGGTGGGGGTCCGCTTTAGCATGTTAGCTCCCCGATTAGCTACGCTGTTAGCCTTAGCTCATACCATGAGCTGCTGGGGTCGCGCACCGCGATTACTGAGCGATCGGCGCAGCGATCGCGGCTGCTACTCCGGGCCTGAAACGTCCACAGATTTCACAGAGCGATTCCCGCTAGTAATTTATCCATATGAGGCAACCCTGGGACACACAGTCCTCAAAGCCGGCTGCCGGGAGCCGAGACCGGTCGTAAAATGGCTGCCGCGGCATTTCCTTAAACGGCCGGAAGTTACGCAATTATGATTAAAAATTATCATTTTTATTAAAAATATTATTTATAAAGCCTTTAAAACAACCACAGCTGCAACAAAGTGCTGTACACATGAAATTAATAACATTTAAAC
The DNA here is from genome assembly GCA_038048925.1 of Garcialebias charrua. Taxonomy (NCBI): domain Eukaryota; kingdom Metazoa; phylum Chordata; class Actinopteri; order Cyprinodontiformes; family Rivulidae; genus Garcialebias; species Garcialebias charrua. The sequence continues at coordinate 4,725 of JBBPBX010092864.1, forward strand.
ACACACAAAAAAATAATATATGTATTTTTTAAATTTCATATTTTTATTAAATAATGTAAGATACATTTGTAGGTCTGAGTTGCCGTAGGTCGGGGGTGCCGTAGGTCGAGGGTTCCCTGTACCATATTTTCAGATTCTGGTGAGACGGCCACAAGCAAGACTCCAAACAAACTAAACAAAATTTGGAACTACATGTGTTGAAACAATCCCCTGTAGGAGATTATAGGAAGCCAGTCAGCAGATATAATAATGATTAAAAAGTACAAGTGTGGAACTCAGGTGTGAACCCAAGTAACAGGGAACGTTAAACTAACGTTCTGGTATGGTTCTTGCATGGTTCTGTTAGATCACAACGTTCTTAAAACGTTCTTTGAAGGTTTTGACTAACATTTGAACAAACCTAGATATAACGTTCTAACCTAACGTTATTATAACGTTAAACAAACGTTCCCTTTGCCACCTGCCAGATCAATGTTGCGTGTGAAACTTTAAGTTTCTTGCGACTGTGGCATCCTGCGTCTGACGTCATGACGTAAATTTTCACACAGCCGAGCAGCACGTGCAACTGGGAGCCATTTTTCTCCCGTATCGACTGAGGACAACGTCCAAATTGAAGAGTAAGTTATTTACTATGGCAGTTATCTTTTAAAATAAACAGGGTTCCCTTTTTAAGTATGATTAAACGCACAAGTTAGTTTTCTAGTTATATATATTGTTAATAGTCCCGCGGTGTGAGCGGTAGCAGAGCGCTACGTTACGTCAGCTGCTGAGCGCCGGCCGAGGCCACCCGCTGGGGCAGCCCCGCTCACGCGGGACCCCGACGGGCACCACAGCCTGGGAGATCCGCGGAAAGTGCCCGACGCACGTCCAGAGTCGCCGCCGCCCGCCACGCCACAACTGCAATGCCGGCCCGCCTTCGTGCCGGGTGCGGACACCGCGCTAGGCTAGGTGCCGCTTGTCCTGTCGCCTAACACTAGCTCTACCAGTTTTTGTCAAAATGACAATTCTACCTATGCAACCCATGGGATTGTCAAACTGACAAATTGAATTAGCATTTTTAAAGCCATTGGTATGTATATGAGGCCATTCCAATCTGTTGGCGGGGAGGAGGCCTTGGGGCATATTTATATAGTCAGGTAAATCCAGTGGTGGAGAAAATACTCAAACACTGTACTTAAGTAAAAGTGCAAATAAACAGACAAAAATATACTCTAGTAAAAGTAGAAGTACCATATTAATATTTTTACTTAAGTAAAAGTAAATAAGTACTTGCTTTTAAAAATACTTAAAGTATTAAAGTAAAAGTAATTGCTGAATGTATTACCTAATGCAATGGCCTACAATACCATAAAGTGTGTGATATATATATATATATATATATATATATATATATATATATATATATATATATATATATATATATATATATATGTGATATATATACATATATATATATATATATATATATATATATATATATATATATATATATATATATATATATATATGTATATATATATATATATATATATATATATATATATATATATATATATGTATATATATATATATATATATATATATATATATATATATATATATGTATATATATATATATATATATATATATATGTATATATGTATATATGTATATATATATTTATAAGTATATATATATATTATATATATACAGGTAGTCCCCGACTTACGAGCGAGTTCCGTTACAACGAGGCGCTCGTAACATGGAAATCTCGTAATTTGGAACGGCCGCCACGTGTCTCGTAAGTCCGGAATTTCGCTCGTAAGTTGGAACGGTTTTGCTAGCGCGACTACAAACACTCGTTTTTCATCGAAAAACCGCTTATGAGTGCATAAAAATGATCGGAAACGTGTGTCCACAAGTTTAGCTAACGGACTGTGGTGAAAAAACACAGAAAAACTCAGTATTTTTTGCGTTTTTTCCAAAAATTTGCCAGCTCGTAAGTCCGGATGCTCGTAGGTCAGAGCGCTCGTAAGTCGGGGACTACCTGTATATATATATATATATATATATATATATATATATATATATATATATATATATATAGTATATATATATGTATATATATATATATATATATATATGTATATATATATATATATATATATATATATATATATGTATATATATATATATATATATATATATATATATATATATATATATATATATGTATATATGTATATATGTATATATATATTTATAAGTATATATATATATTATATATATACAGGTAGTCCCCGACTTACGAGCGAGTTCCGTTACAACGAGGCGCTCGTAACATGGAAATCTCGTAATTTGGAACGGCCGCCACGTGTCTCGTAAGTCCGGAATTTCGCTCGTAAGTTGGAACGGTTTTGCTAGCGCGACTACAAACACTCGTTTTTCATCGAAAAACCGCTTATGAGTGCATAAAAATGATCGGAAACGTGTGTCCACATGTTTAGCTAACGGACTGTGGTGAAAAAACACAGAAAAACTCAGTATTTTTTGCGTTTTTTCCAAAAATTTGCCAGCTCGTAAGTCCGGATGCTCGTAGGTCAGAGCGCTCGTAAGTCGGGGACTACCTGTATATATATATATATATATATATATATATATATATATATATATATATATATATATATATATATATATATATATATATATAATAGCTTGGTCCGCATTGCCGGCAGTAAGTCAGGCTCGTTTCCGGTAAAAGTTGGACTCCGCCAAGGTTGCCCTTTGTCACCGATTCTGTTCATAACTTTTATGGACAGAATTTCTAGGCGCAGCCAAGGTGTTGAGAGGATTTGTTTTGGTGACCTTAGAATCGCTTCTCTGTTTTTTGCAGATGATGTGGTCCTACTGGCTTCATCAGTTCGTGATTTACAATTTTCACTGGAGCGGTTTGCAGCCGAGTGTGATACGGCCGGGATGAGGATCAGTTCCTCCAAATCCGAGGCCATGGTCTTGAGCCGGAAAAGGGTAGCATGCCCTCTCCGGGTCGGGGAGGAGGTCCTGCCCCAAGTGGAGGAGTTTACGTATCTCGGGATCTTGTTCACGAATGAGGGAAAACTGGAGCGTGAGATCGATAGGCGGATAGGTGCAGTGTCCGCAGTGAAGCGGGCGCTGTACCGGTCTGTCGTGGTGAAGAGAGAGCTGAGTCAAAAGGCAAAGCTCTCAATTTACCGATCGATCTACGTTCCCACCCTCATCTATGGTCATGAGCTTTGGGTTATGACCGAAAGAACAAGATCTCGGATACAAGCGGCTGAAATGAGTTTTCTCCGCAGGGTGTCTGGACTCTCCCTTAGAGATAGGGTGAGAAGCTCAGTCATCCGGGAGGGACTCGGAGTAGAGCCGCTGCTTCTCCACATCGAGAGGAGCCAGTTGAGGTGGCTCGGGCATCTGGTTAGGATGCCTCCTGGACGCCTCCCTGGGGAGGTGTTCCGGGCATGTCCCACCGGGAGGAGACCCAGAGGAAGAGCCAGGACGCGCTGGAGGGACTATGTTTCTCGGCTGGCCTGGGAACGCCTTGGGATTCCCCTGGAGGAGCTGCACCAAGTGGCTGGGGAGAGGGAAGTCTGGGCCTCCCTACTTAGGCTGCTACCCCCGCGACCCGACCCCGGATAAGCGGAAGAAGATGGATGGATGGATGGATGGATGGATGGATGGATGTTTTTGCTACTTTTCTATTGTTTATTGTTTAATGTATGTGTTTCATTGGCCTCGAGGCTCAATAAGATTTACCTGACTAAATAAAGGTTGAATGAAAAAAAATAAAAAAATAAAATTCAGTGTAACATTATTTTTGATCAAAGCTTGTAAGAACCCCCCCCACCTACAGAGCAATAAGTCTCTGGTGAAAGTAACTCTCTCTCTCTGTAGAAGCAAGTTGGAAATGCTGTTGGAATGTGTGGTTAATTTGTGGGGGATGTATGTAAATGAATGTTTTTTGTGTGAGGGGGATCCTTTGTTTGAGAAGATATGCTGGGAGAAGATTCTCAGGAGGGGATGTTTACCCACAAACAAAGATATCCACCCCCAGGCTCATGCTGCGTTCCAGTTGCATCGGAAGTCGAAATTACCAACCTGGAATGACGTCACTACCGAGTTAAATGCGTTCCAGTTAGTTTGTCGGCACGATGACGAAAACAAGATGGACGCCCGCTACGAAGCTGTTGTTGTTCTTGCTTTGTTGGATTATAAAAAGGTTTCCAGACCAGCAGCGAAGTTGAAAAGCAATTCTGAGGCTCTTGAAATGTTAACCAGGTATGTTGTTTTAACCAGTAGTTTTTATTTATTTATAAATAAGCTTATTTTTGTTAATTATGGTCTTGAGGCTCTTACATCTACTTTATAGTTTTAATTCGATCTCTTTTAGGATTATAGCAGCAGTACAGAAGTTATCATTAGATAAATAAAGTCAGAAAGTGCTGAACATTGTTTTTCTTTTCTTTTTACTACCTCAAACCATTAGCAGACGTTTTTACGGTTTATTGTTAAAATTATTAAACTTCAATCAATCAAAACTTTATTTCAGACTCATATGGTCCATAGTAACAAAACAATTTAATTTCTTTGTATTTTAGGATGCTGCTGATACACACAAACCTACGGACACATGGAATAATCATGAAGACTATGGGAGGTGATGCTGAACATGGATGACAACAAGTTTGTGCGTCATTTCAGAGTCAACAAGACCCAGTTCACATCTGTAATGATGCAGCTGCAGGAGAAAGGCATAAGGAAGGAGCACTGTCAAGGTGCAGCACCAGTCCCTGTAGAAAAGAAGGTCCTGATGTTCCTGTGGTACATGGCCAACCAGAACAGCTTCAGGGAGATGTCTGACAAATTTGGTGTCTCGCAGTCCTCAGCACACAGGATCATCATGGAAGTACTGAAGGCCATTTTGCACAATGGGACACACCTTCATCCCCTGGCCTAACGAATTGATGTTGTGGTGATGATTGTCATCATGGCAGCCTGCCTTCTGCATAACCTCTGCATTGGGGCTTCACCAGTGTGTCAGGATCACCCAAACGGCTGTCCAAGGCAGGATGAAAATGACTAAATTACTCTTTACTGTGATGTGTGGATGCTGTACTTGTATTAGCTTGTCATAACTTGTCAAAAAATGTTCTAGTGTTGTTATAGTGCTGTTTTGATTAAATGTGTTTATCTGACATGCCACTCTCTCGCTGTCATTTATATCTGTGTGGATAAACCACGCCAAAAACATAAGCTGGTATAGGTAAACACATTTTACAGCTTCAAAAACCAGCTGCAAAACTTAAGTTTCCCACAACAATAACACCTGCTTAAAAGTCAGTGCTTAAATAAAGCATTTCTATGTAGTAATTTTAAAACTCTGCCCGATGAGAACATGAGAGCACTAGTTTCTCTGCAAGTACATCGGTTTCCAAAAATATTGATGAAAAACTATGCAGTGCATCATGACAAATTGTCGTGTTTGAATACCAGAGGTGTTCCTCTTTTACACTGAATTTACTTTCATTCTAAGTAGTTTCTTTTCATTACCTGCTTTCCTTTATTCTACTGAAAAACCACACTTATTGTGAAGTAAGACAAGAATTTGTGCATTTGTTATTTCAAATTGTTTTTAATAACGTATGACAACAAGGCACAGGTACAATTTGAGGTCTCAGTAAAATGAGCTACCAGCTAAAACTAAATCAAAATAACTAACTTCACAAAAATCTTACTTAGCTTACAGCTTCAAACACCAGCTGCAAAACTTAAGTTTCCCACAACAATAACACCTGCTTAAAAGTCAGTGCTTAAATAAAGCAACTTAGCTGTTGGACACAAAGACACTGTTCCAGTAGCAGCTGGCAAAATGCAAGGGACCAGGGAAACAGGTTTGTCTGCTCGGGTCCAGGAACATGTTCATCTTCATGTTGACATAAACTGCAAAGAAATATACACATGGTTAACAACAAATCACAGATGACAGTAACTCACAAAACTAACCCACAATAATAAGTATAAATAAGGTCGATTTTCACTCTCTCTCACACACACACCCCCAACACAGACACACACACAGACACACACAGCTGTGGATTGACAGGATGGTTTGGGTTTCAAGTTTTGCATTTTTTTTAAACAAAATAATTGATTCTGTTAAACTGGATTCCCACCCTGACAAGCCAAGATAAATCTTGATAGACCTTTTAAAAACAGTTTATGGTGCAAAACATTAGTTTACTAGCTAAAAACACATGTAAAGGTGAACAAAAAACAACATGTTGCAGGCCTCCTACGCAGTTACATCATCAACACGACAATCACGTTCTTTAGAAAACACAAACCGCTTAGAAACACCCTCTAATTATTAGGCGACATATCGTATAATAATCACTGTAAAGTACGAAATGTGTTACTGAGTTAATGATAAACAATGAACGCTGAACAGCTAAAACGAGTACTGTGCTAAACAACAACAATGCCGCCTCACAGCCGTTTAGCGAGCCGTTGTCGACGCACAGAGGCTGTTTAAACATATCATTGTCGTTACTGTAAAGAACTACAGTGCCTGAATGCGTTAATGTGAAGTTACGGCTGAGTAAACCACAAAGAACTGCGAAAAAGAGTAAAAAGTAACTCTTTCACTCACTGTTGATGCGAGGAGCAGCCATCTTGAAACGATGATCTCGGCGAACTCGGGTACGGTGCAGCGAGACCGAGTCCACGAGTTGTAATTACGACCTGAGGAGGCGTTCCAGTTGATTTTTACTGCTCGGAAGCTCGTAATTACGACCTCCGAGGACAACTGGAACGCAGCATCAAGACACCTAATGAAAGAATTGTCATTTTGACAAACTCATGGCAGTTCTAGTGTTTTTTTTTTCCCTGGGTTTGCTAGTGTTGTTGTAGTGTTTCTCATGGTTCAATTATGGGGGCTAAATGTCACACTGTTAACTCCTGTAATTACACATCAGTGACAAAGAAGTCAAGAAAATGTCTGATAATAATGTTATTGATCTCAGGGATTCAGCCCCCCCCCACACACTAACTATAGTACACCAAATGACTAAAAATAAGTCTGGTCTTCGTTTCCTGCATGTAAACACTCGTAGCCTTCTAAAAAAACTTGATTACTTGAAAATTCAGGTCAGTTCTTCTGGGGCAGATGTGATCTTCATCTCTGAAACTTGGCTCAACAAATCTGTTCTGAATAATGATCTGGTAATCAATGGGTTTAAGATCTATCAATGTGATAGTGAAAAAAAGGGGGGGGGGGTGGAGTCGCTATCTACATCAGAGATTCTTTGGCTGCCAGTATTGCGTCTAAAAAAACAATCCCAAACCAGTTTGAGGCTTTAGATGTGAACATCCCTTTGAAAGGAGGTCAGATCTTATCTGTAGTGGAATGTTATCGTCCCCCCTCCGCAACACCAGAGGCTCTGTCCTCCCTGACAGAATTCATAGGAAATTTAAAATACAATGAAATTTTGGTGGCAGAAGATTTCAACATTGACTGGGATAAGTCGACCCCCCTCTGTGATAAATTCAAGGAATGTTGCCTATCTCTCAATCTACGGGTAACCCAACTCTAACTCTCCCACTAGACCAAACAAAAATTGTCCTGAAGAATCTTCCATCTTAGATCTGTTTCTAACAAATATGCCTCACAAATTCCCTGGTACAGGTGTATTTGCTAACATTCTAAGTAGGCATGTAACGAGATCTCGTTGTACGAGATCTTGCGATATTAAACTCCCGCGATATCTCTCGTTGAGAGGTAACGTTGTCTCGCGAGATGCTAATGCTAGCGCTAGCAGAGCCCCTAGCAAGTCAGCGTCACGGACAGCATGGCTTCGCCGGATGAAGTTGCTATAGAAGACGCCCCAACTACTGATGGAGGGTGCCGCAGACGAGACGCCTCTACATTGATGGAGGGTCCCAAACTGCCGACGCTGCCCCGAATGTAAAGACACGCGTGTAAACACCGGTGTGACCGGTGTTGCCAGATAGAGTCCCACCCACCCAAAGCACTCTTTACCCGCAAAAGGCAGAAGGAAAATCGCGGTGAACCGCCCAATCTGGCAACACTGGTGACGGCTGCAGATTCAGCGCTGTTTATGTTCAATTTTTGGAAAGTCCTGCGTGAATATCTATTTTTTTTAACAAAGTTGAACGTTCTAAGGTCTAAGGAGATTCGATCAGTAAAATGAAGACATGTTAAAACAGAATAAAAGCCTTTTTGCGGCATAAAACCGATTTTTGAAGTTTTCTTGAACTAATGTTAAAATCTCGTCTCGTTCTCGCGAGATCTGTGATTTTCTCGTCTCGTCTCGTGAGTTTTGTGTATCGTTACACCCCTAATTCTAAGTGATCACTGTGTGATAACAGCTCTTAGAACGATTAAACTTCCTCCTTCTAAGCCCAGAATAATTCAAAAAAGGGATTTGAAACATTTTTGTGAACAGTCATTCCTCTGGGATCTATCCCACTTTGATTGGCAACGTATTCTATTAATCAATGACGTGAACACCGCTTGGAACTATTTTCATAATAGTTTCATTTACTTTTGCCCTTTATCCACAGGGCCTGTTTGCGCTCGTTCGGTCTCCTTCGTAACTAGTTAACAACTAGTTATGGAGTGTACCCACAGGGCCTGTTCACGTGAAACCAGACCTATTTTGGGACCTTCTTGACTGGGGTACATAAGTCTAGTTCTTGTAGGGTCCAGTTATGACATCAGCACAGTGTGGTCACTGATTGGTCAGGGGGCGTATTCCTAGGTCTGAGGGCGGAGAACAACAAGTCGGAGGAGCATATTTTTTAGAATCAACACAGGCTAATAATTATGTCACAACCGTGGTCAAACGCGGAGGTTCAGGCTTTTCTGTATTTGCTGGCCGATGAAAATTTTCAGAGGG
>JBBPBX010092866.1:0-13658 GCA_038048925.1 Garcialebias charrua
TTTTCTTTTTAAATTTAGTGGGCGTGGCTTATATTCAGGTGCACTCAATAGTCCGTAAATTACAGTAATTTGAAAACACAACATTTGTCAGTACACTGTGCATTTCTCTGACAAAAAACGGTGCCGTCTGGAACCAACACTCACTGAGAGCTGATGAAGGAGGCGGCAGCTTTGGGCCAAACTCCTCCCCTTCCTGCGCAGACATCTGAGAGGAAGCTGCAGCTTCAGAGGTGGACAGAAGAGAAACTCTTCAGATCACAGTCACACAGAAACAACCTGCAGTCAGATAATGAGACAGTCGGAGAACCTGTGTGGAGGTTGGACGTGTTGCCTGAGGAGGAGGATGAGGAAGGGACAGTGAACAGGTCTGCTGCTTGTGACTCCATTTTTCCTTCCTCCTCCTTTACATCCGATTTCACATCCTCATCCTCACTTTCTTCTTCTGATGAAGAGGACTTCTCATCAGAAGAGCTGGCAAATATAGCTTTAAACAAGTCCATGGGAGGCCTGCTCTCCTCCTCCTCCTCCTCTTCACCACGGTCTGTTTTCGTGTCTGGGCTCTGCAGACTCGCTGACTCCTCCTGCGTGAAGATCCATTAGAGAATCTTTAACTGATCACCCTCACACGGTTCAACAGCCGTTTCTGCTCACACACCTTAGCTTTGTTGGCAGGAGCTGTGTCAGCGCTGCGATTGGAGGCAGGTGCGTCAGGAGCAGAACCTTGGCCCGGTTTGGTTTCAGTCTGGTTCTGAGTAGCATCCAGCAGCTCACTCTGAGAATAGTCACTCTTCTTGTCATCCCTCTGTTCTGAAACATCCCACCTGGACTTCTTTCCCGACTCTGGAGGCTTCGGAGGTTCTGAAGACAAGAAAGACAAAACATTTCTCTTTGATCAAAGTCTCAGAAGATTCAGTACATGTTCACTCCACTGCTTCAGGTAATGTTTGAAGCCTCTTTCTAATCTTGAACATGAAGAGAAACTGTTTTCAGGCCTGTTGAGGCCTCTGTGTCCCTCCTCCCACACAGACATGATGACATGGACAGGTGAGCCCAGACAGCTTTGGTCACCTCCTTGTGTGGGACGCTGGACAGGGGGAGCAACATCTGAGACAGTCCTGCACAAACTGGGATTGTTGAAAACATGGTCCCATGAATGTAGAACATTCCTATTTCTAAACTTGAGAAACTGGTCTCCTCTGTCCCCAGACGTCTGTTGAGTGTTGTAAGAAGAAGGGGGGATGTCACACAGTGGTAAAAATGGACTTGTCCCAACTTTTGGGGATTTGTTGACACCATGAAATTTTGAAACAACATATTTTCCCCTTAAAATGATACATTCTCTCAGTTTAAACTTTTGATCTGTGATTTGTGTTCTATTCTGAATAAAATATTAGATGTTGGCACCTCCACATCATTGCATTCAGTTTTTATTCACAATTTGTTCAGTGTCCCAACTTTTTTGGAATCCGGTTTGTACATTTTTTTGTTTCTTTGTTTTGTTTTCCCCCCAACATTTTTATTTTACTGTAAATATTCCCACTATATGCAATTAATAAAATACATTGTAGTTTCTCTTATATAAAATTATGTAGACACATAAAAATGAGCTTATGTGACTACGTTTGCCTTCTGCCACTCACGGGTGAAGAATGAATTTTTGATCTGACACTTTTCACAGATTGACTGTCAGTCGGAAGTTGGCTTTTTCTCCTTTCCGAGTCAAAAATAACAAAGGTGGGAGTCACCATGGCAACCAGCTACTCAGCAGATCCAGGGTCTATGGTTTCCATCTCACCCAGCATGCTTTTCTTCCTTCTATAGCCCTGTTTACACGTGGAAAGCGGTTAACATTTTACAAGTGTTATATGTGAAAAGACATTTACACGGTACAGGTAGTCCCAGACTTACGAGCGCTCTGACCTACGAGGTTCCGGACTTACGAGCTGGCGAATTTTTGGAAAAAACGCAAAAAATACCGAGTTTTTCTGTGTTTTTTCACCACAGTTCGTTAGCTAAACATGTGGACACACGTTTCCGATCATTTTTATGCACTCGTAAGCAGTTTTTCGATGAAAAACGAGTGTTTGTAGTCGCGCTAGCAAAACCGTTCCAACTTACGAGCGAAATTCCGGACTTACGAGACACGTGGCGGCCGTTCCAAGTTACGAATTTTCGCTTTACGAGCGCCTCGGAGGAACGGAACTCGCTCGTAAGTCGGGGACTACCTGTAATACTGCATTTGTTAAATCTGCTGTAGCTTCCACACCCGGTCACTAGTTGGTGCTGCGATTTTTGCTTTTCAACGATGCAACAAAGTTCATCCTCAATCATCCAGGTACCAAATCCAATAATTCTCAGTCGGGTCATCTGGACAGTTTCTTTTTTATAGAAACCTTTCACCCTCTATCCGAAGGGCTTCATCAGTCAGAGGAGTTCCAGCAAACTGTTTCCCCACCAAGCAGTAAACAACTTAAGTGGACCAACCAGTTTGCTGGAGCCAAGATGGTTTCTGGGGGCCGTCCTGTCCCTCGTCGACTCCTCCCAGGCAGGCAGTCACAGCCAAAGTGGTTCAAGGCAAGAAAGTTCATGCTCGGTCATCCAGATAATAAAAATCCAATAATGCGTATTGTTCAGTGTCTATCACATCCAAAATGGAGAATACATGAATGTATGTTTGGACCTAGGATGAGGTTGGGTTGCTCCTAAATGTTGAAAAAAGTGAGCAGCACAAAGAGCAATCTGCTCTCTGCCCTTATTATTGTTCATTTACTCCCACAGAAATACTACTGACAGCAGCTGTTTGTAGTGCGCATGTTCGTTTTCACATTGATGCCAGGTGTTCCCAAAAACGTCCACTCTGACATCTGGATTCAAAAAGCTTTGGCGTCAGAGACAGCCACTGTAGCTGTGTACACAAACGGCCAAAACGCAAACAATTACACTTGTGTAAACCAACTTTCTATCATGGCTGCCCCCACAGATGCTGTAAAACTTAAGAATATAAAAAAGAAGACAAACCACCTTGCATCACAGACGACATCAGCAGAAACTCAGAAATACATCAGAAGGAACTTCACATCAGACCACGACATTTATGTGCGACTGAACCGGCTCTGAGTGAACCCACCTGCCGTCTCTCGGCTCTCCATCGTCAAGAAGTTGAAGACTGAAAACTTGTCCCTCCTCACCTTGGGCAGACCCACCACACTTGACCTGCATGACCAGTCAGAGTTTAGCTCACACGGTTAAGACAAAAATCCCTGACGACTGAGCTGAGTTTGATCTGGAGCGTACCCGGGGTACGGGTTGGGAACATTGAACCTCTTGCACAGCAGTTTGTCAGGATACCACTCAAACGTTTCTCTGGTTAGTTTTCCAAATATCTTCATCTTGACAGCTGCCTGTTTGTCCTCCACATCGCCCTGACAAACAAACAAACAAACAAACAAAGGTTTACACCTGCCTGGCTGTTAGGGAGAGGATTACATCATGATCCACGTCCTACCTCTTCGTCCCGGTTGACCTCCACAGTGTTCTCATCCTCCTGATGCTGGGCCCGAGTGAAGCGTGAAGACAGTGAGGAGGAGGTGGGTCTGTACAAGATGGAGGCTCGGACAAACTCCTCCCGCTCCCTGCTGCGCTCCCACTCCGTCATGGTCAAGTCCAAACTCTGTTCCAGAGCATCTGTGAAACAGAAGAAGTTTTAGACCTCCTCAAGACGGGTACAGGTTCACCGTAACAGGTGCTGCGTTGAAGTTCAGTCTGAAAGAGCAACTAGGAGACAAAATGTCCCAGAAAAAAATTCTAATGATTTTAAAGACCGTGTAAAGTGAAATTAAATGTGTGTTTTTATTTTGTCACACGGCATAAATATGTGTTATTAATCACCCATATAAATCTGACTGATTAAAAACATTGATTTCCTTATAAAATTAAGTCTCAAAAATCATGAAAAAACATGATTTTGCCTTGCTCTAGAACGCTGGGGGCGTGTCGCACGTGGGCGTGGTTTCAGCGCAGTACTGCACTCATGTCCTTTTCCTGCCTTGAGCGAGAGACAGACAAGGAGCAGCAGTAGCCGTGTTTCCATCAAGGTTTCTAGCTGCGCAATTTGAAATAGCGCAGCAGAAAAGCTTAATGGAAACGGCAAATTGCGAGGTTACTTCCTGAATTACGCTAAAAAGTTTTTACGCTCGCTTGAGGTGGTTTTTGGGATTTGAGATGCGCTAAACGACAAATGGAAACACATTTTCCGACTCATTTCTGACGTAGCGAAAATTCACGTCACGTGACGTTCAGCTGTTTCCGCTCCGGACAACATGTAACATCGCTAAAACTAGTTGGCATGACAGAATAAATACAACTCGCCCGATAGCAACACGTACCTGAAATATTCTCTCGATTTTGACGAGATGTGTGGCCGGGTTCAGTTTTCAACCGCTACTTCCTGTTTACTGTAGACATGCGCAGTGCTGACGTCTGACGTAATGACGCTGTGCGCGGCTTGGTAGAAGCGCTTCAAGCCAGCAGATGGAAACACTTCTGATCTGCATTAATTTGTATTTACATATTTGCGAGGTAGCTCAAAATACGAAATGAAAATGGATGGAAACACAGCTACTGAAAACCTGCTCTGTTTTTATCTGAGTTCTGGCCGGTCACCTCGCATGCGGGGTCTGTGTTGGTGATTAAAAAGAGTAATCACGTTGATAAGTTATCTCATCTCTGTGTCAGCAGAGTCACGGCGCTCTCACACACACACACACGCGCGGGGGGGCTCGGATGTGAAAACAGGTGCAGCTCGCTCCAGCCGCAAAAGACAGAGGGCTGCGCAGCGGTTTTCTGTGTTTATATGTTCATGAAAACTTTAAAAAAATAAATTAAAAACAGGGAGTGCTTCTCCTTCAGAGCAGACCTGCACACCAGGAAATATTTAGAACCTGGTGCAGCCTCGTTGGACATGACTTTAGTTCACTCGTGACAAGTTCATTCCTCCTCCTCGGAGGAGGAAGAATGAATGGTGACAGCTTCAAGTGATCACTTGACTTTTGGCAACAAAAAAAAAAAAAGAAATGTCACAATGGAGCAGCTGCAGTCCATGCGTAAAAGGAGTGAGAGTACAGGAGGGAGACGGTCGTCGGTAGCGAGTGACGGCTCCACGAAGAACGCATTTATATGACTGGAGCAGCAGGGGGTTGGGCTATACTAATGAGGACCGCGTGACGAAACGCGGTCACGTTTAAAACACGCCTAAAAAATCCTGAAATAGAAATATGTTTAAACACAGTTTGCTCTATAACTCCAAAATTAATTGAGCTACAATTTTGAGACTTTTTACTCATTTACAAGATTACAATTATCACATTTATAATGTTTATTGAAGAAAATGTTGAAATTCACTTTACACGGTCTTTAAGTCACACGACAATCTAGTAAGAAAAATGAAATTGTGTAAATCCTTAAAGAGTCCTGTTTAACATGAATCACTTTGTTGTGTTGTGCTGAGCCTCTGCATCATAACGTAATGTGTTGGACTCTACAGTTCCTACATGTCTACAACTGGGTTGATTAAAATATGAAAAGTATTTACATTCTGATGATCTCACATTCATTGTGGTAGAAAAAGATCCTACTCGCTGCCATTACCTGCAGGGTGTGCAAAGATGTGAAGTGACTCGAATAATCACATCTGGACAGGTTCTTCTTGGTTGAAACGTTTAACCGGCTGGTGACCTGGTGCAGCGACAACAACCTGGAGCTTAATGCCCAGAAGACAGTTGAGATGATTGTGGATTTCAGGAGAGTCACAGCCCCTCTGCCCCCCCTCACCCTCAACAATACCCCCGTCATCACTGTGGACTCCTATTGGTTTCTGGGTGTGACCATCACCCGAGACCTCAAGTGGGAGCTGAACATCAGCTCCCTCATCAAGAAGGCCCAGCAGAGGATGTACTTCCTGCGGCAGCTGAGGAAAGCCAAGCTGCTGGCCAAGCTGATGGTGCAGTTGTACACGGCCATCATTGAGTCCATCCTCTGCTCCTCCATCACAGTGTGGTATGCCGGGGCCACTGCCAGGGACAGACAGAGACTACAGCGTGTTGTGCGCTCTGCAGAGAAAGTAATAGGCTGTAGTCTCCCATCCATCCATGATCTGTACGCCTCCAGGACCGTAGGGCGAGCTGGTCGGATTACAACTGACCCTTCTCACCCTGCACATGGACTTTTTGATCCACTCCCTTCAGGCAGGAGGCTTCGGTCCATTCGGACCAGAACCTCCCGCCATAAAAACAGTTTCTTTCCATCTGCCGTCAGTCTTCTGAACATTCATAATCCTGTTACTGTTTAACTCTGCCTTATCATTTATCACTGGCCTAAAACTGTACATCATCACTCCATTTATCTTCTAGCACCATTTGTCACTGCCATTTATTGTGAATATTATTGTGAATAATATTGTGCTGTACTGCATTGTGTTTATTGGTTGGTGTGTACACGTGTTTTTATTCTATTTTTACTTCTTTTTATTGCACCTTTATGCCAAAGCAAGTTCCTAGTCAGTGGATTTTATTCTTTGACAATGGCAATAATAAACTGATTCTGATTCTTAGTCTTTCATCCAAAAGACTTTCATGTAAACCCACTCATTTTTTGTTTAATAAACATTGAAAAACACTAACTTTCCCAAAGGTAGTTCTTGTGTAAATGGGTCTAAATAGCATCTTTTCAAAGTGGATCAAGGCAGTCTGCTGGGGACTTCCAGAAACTAGCTTTTCTCATGTAAAAGGAGACCATCAGTCCAACAGTGGATAAGCTCAGTGACTGTATTAAATGAGATCTTTGACAAAGAACTGGGTTCGTTCAGCAGAGTCAAAGCATCCTTCCAAGAGGTAGCTCTGCTGTCTTTGGTCAGAACACTGACGCACTGTTCCTTGAAGCAGCACTTTTATTCCAGCAATTAAGCCTGCCTCTGTTGGACACTAGTTGGCAACTATGTGAGAAAATAGTCTCACAGACCTCTCATCTTCTGCACAAAACTAATGGTAAAGTAGCGAGAGACAACTGTTATCAAAAGTATCCATCCATGTGTAGCCTCCAAATGGAACCAAGCTCAAACGGCTTTAACTCCTGGATGTTCCAACATCCAGTCATTAGTGGCTCTAATGAAAGACGATGACAGCAGAGACCATGTTCTTTATCTCGTCACCATGATGGAAATATAGTAATTATCTATAAACACAATGAAATGCTCATTTCCTCATTATGTATTACCAAAAAAGAGTCAGAACAAGTTCCATGGAACAGTACGTACGTACGGTAGGCGGCCGTGGTGTAGTGGTAATGGCAGTCGACCCCTGATCGGAAGGTTGGAGGTTCGAATCCCGCATCCGCCCACCATGTGTCGTTGTGTCCCTGGGCAAGACACTTAACCCCAAGTTGCTCCCGGTAGGTCTGGATGGCGCCTTGCAAGGCAGGCTACCACTACCGGTGTATGAATGTCTGAATAAATGGGTGGATGGCTGGTATTGTAAAGCGCTTTGGGGCTCCTTACAGGGGGCTGGAAAGCGCTATATAAATAAGCTCCATTTACCATTAGTACTTATTTACATACTGTAAACAGGAGCTGTTCCTATAGAAGCACAGTGTCTGTATTCAGCTCGTTGCCTCACACATCAACTCAGACAACAAGCCTGGTTATTTTTGTTAAATGCCAGCAGATAAAAAGTGCAACTGGCTTGGACAAGAAACAGTTCTCTTCCTACAACACTTCCTAACAGAGCACTTCACTCTCAGACTGCAGGTTTACTTGTGGTTCCTAGAGTTTCCAAAAGCAGAATGGGAAGAAGATCTTTCAGTTGTCAGGCTCCTCTCTTGTGGAACCAACTTCCAGTTTCTGTCCATGAGGCTGACACGTTGTCCAGTTTGAAGACTTTCCTTTTTGATAAATCCTATAGTTGGGGTCGGCTTGAGCTTCCTGATCTACCCTTTAGTTATGCTGCTATAGGTTTAGACTGCTGGGGGACAAACTGACCACATTTCATCAAATTAATAGTTTGTATTTGTAATTATTTCGCCTGCACTCTGGACGTGTCATTCTGTGTCCATTTTTCCTTCCTGTCCTCTCAAACCCAGCCAGTCGAAGCAGTTGGCTGCTCGATCAGAGCCTGGTTCTGCTGGAGGTTTCTTCTTGTTAAAAGGGAGTTTTTCCTTTCCACTGTCTCCTTTGTGCTTGCTCAGGATGGGAGACCACAACAAAATGAAGACTCAGTGCAATCTGCTGGCTACCTTAGATAAATAAAGTTACTAATTGAATTGTTATGCATGTGAATGTTTCTTTTCGGTGTCCTGAGATGACCACGGTGTGGTTTGGTGCATGTACTGCATCCTGCCGCAAGAGCCTCCAGCGCATCGTGAGAGCAGCTGAGAAGATCGTCGGCACCTCCTTGCCCTCACTGCAGGACTTACACAGCAAACGCCTCACTCGGAAAGCCCTCTGCATGGCAGGTGATCCCACACACCCACTACACAGCTGCTTCAGACTGCTGCCATCAGGGAGGAGACTGAGGAGTCTCCAGGCTCGAACCAGCAGACTGAGAGACAGCTCTGTTCATCAGGCAGTCAGGATGCTAAACACTCTGCCTGCTCTGCCTCCCCTCCCACTTGTACTGCCTTAATCACAAAAAACTTTCACACATTACCACACAACACAAAGATTTTAACACTGGACTCTGTGTCATCAAAACGGGTTATTCACTCAACTCACGGTCATGTGCTCATTCAGTTTGCACTACTTCTTATATTTGCACTAATGTTTGTATTACATTACTGCCTATAGTCATACTACTGTTTACATTCACTGTTTACATTTATTACTACTGTTTACATTTATACTACTGTTTACATTTATCACTACTGTTTACATTTATCACTACTGTTTACATTTATCACTACTGTTTACATTTATTACTACTGTTTACATTTATCACTACTGTTTACATTTATTACTACTGTTTACATTTATCACTACTGTTTACATTTATCACTACTGTTTACATTTATCACTACTGTTTACATTTATTACTACTGTTTACATTTATCACTACTGTTTACATTTATCACTACTGTTTACATTTATCACTACTGTTTACATTTATCACTACTGTTTACATCTTATTTACACTACTTTTTATATCCACACTACTGCTGATATATATATTCTTTTGACTAGCCTTATTGCATATGCCACTTTACCTCTATACCAATATGAAAGACTTCAAACATATACTGTGTACATAAACTTCATATGCTGCGTTGTCACTATATTACAAATGTCAATGTCAGAACCTTCATTTTATTTTATAGATATACTTTTTATACTTTTATACTACTATGCTAAACTCAGGACAGTATCACACTTTTATCATTTCATTTTATGCTTATGTTTATTAAATGTTTTAATGTTTAAATAGTTATTGTTGCACCGGGGGTCTGAGAGAAATGTAATTTCAATCCTGTGTATGTCTTGTACATATCGCAGTTTTGACAATAAAGTTGACTTTGGCTTCTGTTGTGACTTGGTGCTATAGAAATAAGCTGAACTGAATTTTCAACCTGGAAGATGCTGCTGCTGTAAAATCCACTGCAGGAAGAAGACAGTGAGGATGAGCTGCAGCGTCTTACCCTTGTCTCCCTGTCGTAGTTGGTTCAGGTACAGTTCGTAGCGCGCCTGCTTGCTGGGGTTCTTCTCAAACGGTTTGAAGGTTTGCAGTGAGGCGTGGCTCCCTCTCCACGCTGCCAGAGCCTCCCCTTGCTGCTGCAGGCCTGCAGAGGGTGGAGTCACCCCCAGCGAAGCGGCATGCGTGGGGGTTTGAGGGTCTGGGGTGCTGGTTTTTTGGGTGGAAGAGCTTCGCATGCTTAGCAGACGCTGTCGGTCTTCAGGTCTCAGCAGCTCCATGACTGAACCGGGACCTGATTGAAGTTTAAACCATGAAACGATCTGAAACGAGCTTCATCTTAATGATCAACATTACAGGAAAGCTGCAGGGTTAACAAGCCCACGATGAAGCAGTGAGAACACAACAAACTCATCCGTTACCTTTCAGGGAGTCTTCTCCCAACAGCGCCCCCCTCTGGCTGGAGTCCAGCTGGTGGCGTCCAACCTGCTGGGGCTCCTCTTTGATCATGTGACCCCTGGAGGACTTTAGAGCCTCAGCCAACACCGGACTGACTCCAGAAAGTCTTGAAATTTGGATTTGAGGACGGAAATGATGAACTGGACGATAATTGCTGGGCAGAGAGGGAGGAGGGAAGACCTAGAGCAAAGACAGACGAGAGTGAGGAGTTGTCCACCTACAGATGAGGAAACATCTGCAGACTCAGAAGCTTCTTACAGTTTTCTCCTCAAGAGGTTTCTGGACCAGAGTGAACCCCTCCAGGATCTTACCGATGTATGACGCGTCTTTGCTTCTGTCTGAAGACAGAAATACAGCTTGAAGATTGGACGTGGATATTTTCCATTTGCTTTTAACGAGTTTATTAAAAAACAAACTTGAAGGGACCAGTTTACAAAAGCTGCCATGTATTTTACAAGTGGAGTCAGAACAGTAGAGGTGAGGCTTTAAGTCCTGCCTACTCGCACCCCCCCCACCCCCACCCACACAATGATGGTGTCACATGACTTTTTTTAAAGCATAAAATAACAATTTAGATTTAAAAACATTTACAAAGATCATTAGGACATGCAGCAGCAAAGTAAGAGTCAAGTGAATCAGGAAAACATTCCCTGAGGTTTGTTCTCATTTTTAACTAGGATCATTTTCAGCAATGTTGGTCACATGGAAGGAGGGGAGTCACAAACTGGAGCCAGCCACCAGAGCAGCTGGACTGCTGGTCTGAGATCTACCTACATTCACAGTCTTTGCTGTTCCCAGGTGTTTTCCAGGTGTTTTCCAGGCTCTATTACCTCTCCTCTTGGTGTACTGCTGCGGAGCCGTCCAGCCGTACAGGCCATCTCCTGGCTCCTCTCCTCCCAGAACAGTGTCGTATTTAGACATGGAGTCTCTGTGGTACACGTCCTCATCTTCGTCCTCCAGCGCCCCCACACCAAAGGCCTGCAGGTCAAAGGTCAGATCAAAACCCATACCTCTGTGTTTAAAAACCAGGCAGACTGTTAAACTCCCACCTGCCCAGCGACTCCTCCTCTTTTCAAGTTGATCTTTGCGTCTCCAAACAGACGACTCCTCATGTCAGACTGAGGCCTGAACAGGTCGATGTGTTCATCAGCACCGCGCCCCAGGAGGGCCCGACCTGGGTCCAGGCCGTGGTACCCAAGACCCTGGACTCCTGGCCTCGGGCTGAAGTCCACTGGAGTCACGTCCTTCGGAGCAAACGTCACGTTCTCTGGAGCAAACTCTTCATCACAATTGTCCTGATGAAGCACAAAGACGATCAGGGAGAAGAAAGTAATGCAGTGAAAATCCATCCAGATGTTAACAGACAGACAAAACATCTGCGCTCCCCCCGTTGTTCAGAACCAAAGTCAAAATGTCTGTCTTGGGTGATGTCACATTTTTTGGAACCAGAAGCCGTGTACTAAGAATGTGAAGCTGTACCCTTGATACAAAAGCCCCGCCTGCACACAGTCACAGCTCGCTGATAGGCTGCAAGTCACTGAACGACAGGACACTTAATCAAACCTCTAATAATTAATAGAAGCTAAGCTGATGGGGAGCAAAACATAAATGGACTGGACTGTACTTATATAGCACCGTTCTAGCTTATCCAGATACTCAAACCTCTTCACAACACAATCTGTGCCTCATTCCTACAGCATCTACTAGATCTATACAAAGACTAATTGAACAAATCATTCTAAAGAGACTAATCAGAGCTTTATCACATTCAGACACTGATGGGACACACATCGGAGGCAATGAGGGGTTCACGTCTTGCCCAGGGACACTTTGGCATGTGACTGCTGGTGGATTCGAACCCCCAACTCTTGCATTGGACGACAACTGCTCTAACCACTCAGCCACAGCACAAACAAAAATAGTTTTTAGAGTGATGTGATTATAGTGTGAATGACTATAGACATTCACTCTTATTGAGATCCAGCTGTTTTTTCAACTGTTTTGTGCTCTTTTCATCTTTATTCAGCCAAGTCCAATATTCTTGGGCTTCTGGTAACTTATTTCTGCTAATGCAAATTTGTTATGCTCCTTTCAGTTTATTTTTTTTGTTTGTTTGTTGCAAAATTCAGCTATTTCTGCAAATTCAGCTAACATTTAGCTGTTTTTATGCTAATTTCCCCCTTTTCAGCTACCGGTAATTCCACATTTTTTTTATCATTTCAACTTTTTTCAGATTATATCAGCATATCTATGCTCTGCCCACTTCCTTCCCGTAAATTAAGCTTCTTTCTGCTTGTTTTACCAACTATGCAGCTGTTTTTGGCAAATTTTAGCTTTTCTCAGATACAGTAATTTTAACTTTACTGTGCTAATTTCTGCTTCTTTCAACATTAGAGGGCACAATTAAGCTCAATTTACTTCCTTTTGGAAATGTAAGTTTCTTTCTACATTTCTTTAGCTACTATTCAGCTGTTTTGGGGAAATTTCTGTTTTTTTCCATATACCGGTAATTTCAACTTTTTGTGCACATTTCTGCTTCTTTGAGCCTTAGTGGACGCATTTCTGCTCACGTCACTTCCTTATGGTAATTTAAGTTTCTTTCTGCTTGTTTTAGCTATTATTCAGCTGTTTTGGGCAAATTTCAGCTTTTCTCAGTTAATTTCAACTTTATTGTGCTAATTTATGCCTCTTTCAGCCTTATTGGGCACAATGAAGCACCTTCCACTTCCTTTAGCACTTTGAGATTTTTATTAATGAAAAGTGCGGTATAAATTTAATTCATTATTATTATTATTATTATTTTGTAAATTTAAGCTTCTTTCTACATTTCTTTAGCTAGTATTAAGCTCTTTTATAGAAAAACTAGGATAACTGCCATTTTTAGAGCTATTCAGCGGAAATTTGGTGTATTGGTAACGGACAATGATCCCCAATAGACTGATTGAAAATCAAAAATCCAAGATGGCCGCCTTAGCAAAAAAAAAGAAGAAGGAAAAATACTATAAATCAGCCAATTTTAGTCGTATTGAGCTGAAATATGGTGTCATGATAGCTGGCAATGCTTCCCATCAAACGCTGAATGAAAATCAAAAATCCAAGATGGCCACCAGCACTATTTTTGAACGGATTTAACTCGGCCAGTGTTACACATATAGAGCTGAAATTTGGTGAGGATATAGCTGAGAACGTTCTCTGTCACGTATTGCATCCAAATCAAAATTCCAAGATGGCTACCTTAGCTAAAAAGGAAAAAAAAATGGATAATTCTGCCATTTTTAAAGCTATTTCAGCTGAAATTTGGTATAGTTCAATTAACAAAATAAAAGCTCGTCTTTGGTTTAACCAAAAACCAAAACGTTCCCCTTTTTTTATGTTTGCAAGTTCTGTTTTTCTAATTTCGTTTTAAAAACGAAATAACGAAAAAACCGTTTAAAAACCGTTTTTGTAATTTCGTTTTAAAACGAAATAACGGAATAACCAAAGCTTGTTTGGTTATTTGGTTTTTATTTTGAAACGGAATAACGAAAG
>JBBPBX010092867.1:3033-13657 GCA_038048925.1 Garcialebias charrua
TCACCTCGCTTACTCTGTGAACTTCAACACCATTAATTTTAAAAGAAAAATCCAAATTATTCTTTTTATTACTAAATAACATATAATTCGTTTTATCCAGGTTTAATGATAATTTGTTCAATTTAAACCAAGATTGTAGTTTAACAAACTCCATTTTTAACAGCTCAGACATTTGATTTAAATCACTACCAGAATAAAAAAAAGTTGTATCGTCAGCAAAGAGAACACATTTTAAAAGTCCAGACACCTTCACTAGATCATTCACATACAAAATAAACAACTTAGGTCCAAGTATTGAGCCTTGTGGGACACCACATGTGATCTTGCAGAGGTTTGATCGTATACCATCAATTTGTACAAACTGTTGTCTATCTTTCAAGTAACTACACACCCACTGTAGTGCTTGTCCTCTAATACCATACTTGTTTAATTTATTAGTGAGAATGGTGTGGTCAATTGTGTCAAATGCTTTCTTTAAATCAATAAACAGACCAATGCAATGTTGCTTTTGATCAATGGCTGTGGTAATTTGTTCCGTTAGTTCCATAAGAGCCATGGATGTAGAATTTTTAGATCGAAAACCATATTGACTGTCACTTAAAATATTAAATTTATCAAGAAATTTATCTAATCTGGTTACGAATATTTTTTCTAGAATTTTGGAAAATTGCGGCAACAATGATATTGGTCTATAATTGTTAAAGACGCATTTGTCACCATTTTTAAAAATAGGGATCACCTTTGCTACTTTCATATTTTCAGGAAATACACCCGTGGAAAAATACAAATTACATATGTATGTGAACGGTTCGATAACAAGAGTTATTATGTCCTTTACAACCATCATGTCCATATCAACCCAGTCCTTAGATTTTTTATCAGCAAAAGTTTTAACTACTATCAATATTTCTTCCTTATCAATTTCATGTAGAAACATAGTGTTTTCACAACCTTTGATTAAGTGACACACATCCTTATCAACTAATGGAATTGTTTTTGCAAGGTGTGGTCCCACGTTCACAAAATAATTATTGAATCCATTTACAACTTCATGTTCATCTTGTATTTCATTATTTTCATCCACAAAATACTGAGACAAGCTCATACTATTTTTGCGTTTGTTCAAAACACTGTTCATTACTCTCCAAGTTGCTTTCATGTCACCACTTGTTTTGTGTAATAGTTCACTATAATATTCTCTCTTTTGTTTTTTTATAATTCCCGTTAATTTGTTTTTATACTTTTTGTATTTATTTTCCGCCTCAGGAGTACTGTTTTTCAAGAAACAAGAATACAGATAGTTTTTTTTCTTGCATGCGTTTCTCAGTCCTGTCGTCATCCACGGTTGATCGATAGTACGTTTCTTAGTATGATTTTTTTGCACACAATTTTTTGTATACAAAACATCCAAAATTTTCATAAACTCATCATATGATTTGTTTACGTCATCCACATACACATCATTCCAATTTTGTTTTTTCAAGTCATCTTTAAATCTATCTAATGATTTTTTAGATGTGTTTATTATTTTTTTCGTTCTTATAACCGGTCTTGTAATACTATCTTCTTTATTATAAATTGTAAAAACTGGTAAATGATCAGTCAAATCAGCCATCAAAATACCACTTATTATTTTGTCATCTGCTAAATTAGTGAAAATATTATCAATTGTTGTGGAACTGTGCGTTGTTATTCTCGTTGGATTTGATATCAAAGGAAATAAATTTAAACTGTACATTGAATTTGTGAAAGTACTGATGTTATTTGAGTCAGTCTTATTTCCCAGATCAATGTTGAAGTCACCACATAGGAAAACTGATTTGTTTCCTCTCTTTTCTAACAACTCGAGGATTCTATCAGTGAAAAACTCTATATTTGACCCAGGTGATCGATAGACACAGCTTATTATGAAGTTTTTGCCATTTTTGTTTATTATTTCAATAGTTATCATTTCCATTAAATTATCTACAACTATAGACATGTCACCAATTTGTTTGCATTTTATTTCACTGTTGATAAATAGAGCTACTCCACCACCCTTTTTTTAATTTCTATTTTTATAATACAATTCGTATCCTTCAATATAAGCATTATTAATGTTTTCATCGTTCAGCCATGTTTCGGAAAGTGCTATTATTGTAAAAGTGTTGTTTAAATTTTTTAAGTAAGCTGTTATCTTTGATATACTTGCATTGATGCTTCTGCAATTAAAGTGAATAATGGAGAGACTTCCATTTATTATTTTTATGTTATCAAACTGTTTTTCATTATAATATTTACTTTCATTTAAAGATGGAAATAAATTGTTTTCAATTTCATCATCAACCTCATATATTTTTAACGCCGATTCATCGCACATCATCATAGTGTAATGTATTTGTTCGTCAGACTGTTCATTTTGTATATGTTGTTGAGAAATAACTCTTGATTGTACTTGTCCATCTCAGAATGACATCTAAAGCTTTTCCAAGTCCGCTAATTCCTTTATCATTTTAGGTTGTGAACCTTCCTGCACTCTGATCCATATTTTCCCGTTTTTCGTCCATGTTGATACTATTTTATGTTGATTTCTTAACCTTCTTGCTTCCCTTGCTATAATACCATTTCTTTTTGTTAAATGTTCATTTATGTAGACTCTAGTACCCTTTAATTTATTTGCCTGCATGATTATTTTATTTCGTGTTTTTCTGCTGATGAACCTTACGACAATTACTGACTTTACTTTTGCAGATGTACTTGGTAAGGTGTGACACGCAGAAATGTCCTCATGGTCAATGTCGATCTCCTTGTCTTGTAGAAAAGACACCACCTGCTCTTCCAGAGTCCTCTGCTCTTGTGGTGATGCATCCTCGGTTATTCCCTCGTTTTTGGTAACTCTAGAGTACAAACGATTTTTAATTTCCAGTCCAGTTATTACTAAGTTTTCCTGTCTTGAATATTGTTCTAAATCATCGACCTTTTGTTCCAGTTCTAAAAAAAATTTATCCTTCAGACTTATTTGCGATTTCAGATGCTTGATTTCATCAAACAAGCCCATCAGGAGTTTCTGTTGCGATGTAATCGTTGTAAGTTCAGAACTGATGAAGCTCAGTGATTTTTTTATTTCATCTAATTCATCAGAGTTTTGTTCACTCAAGACTTGTTTTTCACGTTTGGACTTGCCTGCCATTTTCTCAAAACTTCACTTCAGTAAAGCCAAAACTTCCCAAAAAAAGAAAATTTTGAATGGCGCGGCCAGGTCACTAACCTGCGTCACTGGCAGTGCAGGTCCCGAAGAAAAAAAAACAAGAAAAAAGAACAGACCTCCTCCACATCCGACACCGGTCCTTTGCAGCAATAGCCGCCCCCACGAGCTGCAAGGTGGCCGAAAACAAACGCACCAACCTCGGTTCAGGTTACCAGCGTCTCCATGTCATCATCCGCTAACAGCAGCTAGCGCTCCCAGGAACCAACGCTGCTCACGAACAATTCCACGGCTTGTTTGCCGAAGAGCCGACGCCCGTCCACCAGTAACTCCAAAACAGCCCGCAAAAGGCGGCCACCAGGCCAGTGTAGTGGGCATGACCGTGTCCACTTTGATACACCTGTGTATTTTTGAACTGTTCCAGAGATGACCTTTACTGACCTCTCAGTAAAGCAAGACATTTACTACAAATTATTCCATTAGTTGTAATCTGAGAACATAGTCACCAAAAGAGACTATTGGCTTCTTTAATTTTATTCTAATGTAATCAAAAGAATAACATTTTGTCATTTTCATGATGTGTGCTTTTAAGCTGTGTTATTCTGTAAGAGTTAAACTGTGTTCACTGCTGTGTTAAAGTTGAAGTCTCGGGTCACAGAGGCCCGGCCGTTTTGTTTAGAAAGGCAGAAGACAGTTAATCTGTTGTTTTTATGAGAATGGCTCCAGCACGCTCGGTCTTTTATAAACAATTTCACTGTGCTGTGAATTTCACCTTGAATCTTGATAACAACGGGTGGACTCCTCGCTGGTCCACGGACCAATGAAAAAGACACAAGTCTCACTCCTCTCATGATCTTCTTTTAAGTTCTAAGCTGTTGCTAAAACGGTAGAGTCTGCTGGGAACTTCAAAGAGATGTGAACCTTTCCCAAAGAGCTGGATGAACTCAGTCACACGCTAAGGACTCGTCATCCAGCTAAGGACTAATAACATGCTGTTATGAGTCCACTTCGAACGAGCGTAAGCTCAAAACTTTGTTTATTCCTTCCTGGAATAAGTTTATCTTGAAGTCAGAGGCCAGGAGCTGACGCATTTTCTGATGACCAACGCGAAACCAGGAGACGTTGAAAACGTAAACTAGAACCAGCTCGGACGTGCTGGGCCTGAAGGACTCTGTGCATCTGAAAGGCTGGTGTCATTTCTTTATCAGACTCGTCGTCGAAGGTAAAGAGCTGTTTACAAACGTACCTGGATTTTAGCAGAAGTCGGATGGGAAGTGTCACTTTTGGTAACATGCTCAAGACAATTTCCTGTAAACCATCTCTCTATCTTTCCTCCTATTCCCTTATCCCTCTCAATCTATCTGGAAACTATATTTAAGTTAAAGAGCCCTCAGACTAAATATGTTTAACACCCTGTATTTAGGTCTGTTGTGTTGTAATTTAACTGTGCTGACGTGTTAAATTGAAAGAAAGTGAAATCATGTCAATCAAGTGTAATGGTGTTAATTTAGTTGATTTATTTTAAATAAATGGTAGTGTCTTTGGCATACCAACTAAGTTAACGTGTCCATTGTCACTCTATGGCTTTATTTATTTATCCATCATAAAGATCACAGAAATATTG
Organism: Garcialebias charrua; assembly: GCA_038048925.1. NCBI lineage: Eukaryota > Metazoa > Chordata > Actinopteri > Cyprinodontiformes > Rivulidae > Garcialebias > Garcialebias charrua. The sequence continues at coordinate 7,842 of JBBPBX010092867.1, forward strand.
GGTAAACTGAAAAAGAAAAGAATCCGTGAAATTACTATTCAATCTGAATAAGTAAATTAATTAAGGTAAAGAGGTCAGTATTAATATTGACCTCCTCATAATCCTTTACACCAGGATAGCTTAAAACTTTGAGGAGAGGTGTTAATCAGATTTGTTACTATTGTTAAAAATGTAGGTCAACTTAGATTCATGACTAACTTAAAAGTGTCTAAGAACTTATTGGCACTGAGAGTCGTTCACTTTCATCAGGAGGAAGATGGTTTGTTCTACCAGGAGACGTCCTGACCTCAGGTGGATATGATGCTAGAGGAACCTGTGGTTCACGCCTTCCCTCTGCAGGACCGCGTTCTGTTCGGTCAAGTCGTGCTTGGATCATTCCAGGGTGTTTGAGGGAGTTCCGTGGATTTTCTCCATTTCGGCCGGCTTGCCCCCTGTCCGAGATGGGGAGGACGGAAGCCTGGCTCGTAGCAGCTCCAAGCCAACTTTAGGAAAACAATGACAAGACTCTTTTATTAGTATTATATTAATCAAGTATTGCAATATAAAAACAATGAAATATTATCCAAAGTTGTCTAATTTATCAATCATCTGCATTACCATGACAGATAAAACGTTTAAAAAATGTTTTTTTTGTCATAGTATTGATAGTTGACAAGCCAGACAAGAGCAGTTCAGGACACTTGTATGGATAGAGGAGCTTGTGTCCCTCACCAGGATGTGGGTTACAGGGGCTCCAACCTGGAGCCAAGCATGGGGCAGGAGCTCAGAAGCATCTGGTGACTGGGTCTACCCATGGGGTCTGGTTTGGCTCAGCCCTAAAGAGTTATGTTTTGCCTAGTTGAGGGCCCACCACCCACATGAGGGAACGTACCAAGTGCATGATGCCATGAGTGGTAGCTGAAGGTGGTGTCCTTGGCACTCTGACCCTGGCTTACCTAAGCTGGCTCTTGGGACATGGAATGTCACCTTTCAGATGGGGAGCTTGTACAAAACTGACAAGATACAGTTGGGCTCATCTCTGTCATATTTTTAGACATGTAGACCCCAAGTGGCTGACTGAGAAGAAGGAACAGAGTCAGGAGTTATAAAATAATAATTTATTTTATTGCTGCAGGTCAAGATCCTCCAGACTTAAAAAGAGAAGGCAGGGACAAGGTGAGTATCCAGAATTGTCTTTAGAAAGCAATGGATTAATGATGAGGCTCTTGTTCTTACTGCTGTGTTTCTTATAGTTTAGTCCAGAGAGGTCCCAGGAGTTCCAAGGTTTCAGGCGGTCCAGAACGGAGAAGCAAGGTGAGTGTTTGGCTGAGAGAGAGGAACAGGTCATCTGAAATATCTCTGTAGGAGATCAAAACATTCTTCGGATACAAACAGGGTTTCATACAGACTGGTGACTGATCATACACTTTACCATAGCTTGATAATGTCCCGGCGCTGAAGGCATGTCTGGCAGAGGTTCTTATACCCAGGCAGAGTAGTCCTCCAAACCAGGAACAGGTGTGGCTGGTTGCCGCTGATTGGAGAGAGAATGGCTGGTGGACCTAGAACCCCTACAGAACCCCCCCCTCAAGAATCGCCCCTCGGCGATCCCATCCTCTTTTCAGGGTGAGCCCTATAAAAAGAGGAAATCAACCCAGGATCCAAAATGTGAGCCCTGGGGACCCAAGAACGTTCCTCAGGACCATAACCTTCCCAGTCCACCAAGTACTGGAACCCCCTGCCCCTCCGTCGGACATCCAGAAGACGCCGGACCGTAAATGCCGGCGAGTTGTCGATCAGGCGGGGGACGGGGGAGTCGTGGTCGGAGGGACCAAGGGACTGTCAACCACAGGCTTTATGAGAGAAACATGGAATGTGGGGTGTATCTTCATAGACGACGGGAGTTGCAGGCGTACGGCCGAAGGGTTGATTATCCTCGTTATGGGAAACGGTCCGATGTACCTGGGGGCAAGTTTTCTGGGTGTGTCCTTGAGAGAGATGTCTTTTGTAGAGAGCCATACCATCTCACCCACCTGGTAATTTGGAGCCGTTGAGCGGTGTCTGTCAGCAAACCTCTTAGTTTGTGTTGCTGTCCTGAGTAACGCCTTTCTGGTCTGGCGCCAAACTCGGCGGCACCGTGTGACATGGCGCTGAACCGACGGGACAGAAACGTCCAAATCCTGAGAGGGAAAAAGTGGGGAGAGTAACCCAATGACGCTTCAAAAGGAGAAAAACCTGTTGCAAAGGAGATCTGAGAGTTATGGGCATACTCGATCCAGGGCAGGTACCGGCTCCAAGAAGATGGGTTATTATCAATCACGCACCGTAATGCAACCTCCAAGTCCTGGTTGCATCTCTCTGTTTGGCCATTCGACTGGGGGTGATAGCTGGACGACAAGCTGGAGGTGGCACCCAAAGCGTCACAAAATGCCTTCCACACTTGAGAGACGAATTGTGGCCCCCTGTCAGACACAATATCAAGCGGAATACCGTGCAGACGGAAAACATGGTTCACCACCAACTGTGCCGTTTCAAATGCAGAAGGCAGCTTGGTCAGAGGGATGAAGTGAGCGGCTTTAGAGAATCTGTCAACCACAGTGCAAACGACAGAGTTACCTTCTGATAGAGGAAGACTGGTGACAAAATCCAAGGCGATGTGGGACCATGGACGACCAGGGGAAGGTAGAGGCATGAGGAGACCTACAGGGGGTTTGGTATTATGTTTGTTACAAGCACATGTCGGACAGGCAGAAACAAACTCCCTCACATCTTTAGACATTGTGGGCCACCAAAAATGTTCTTTAGTGAGGTGCAGCATGCGTGTGATGCCAGGATGACATGTGAATGTTGCTGTGTGAAGCCAGTGCAACACTTTACCAACCATAGAAGCAGGGACAAAAAGTCTCCTTGGAGGGCCCGTACCGGGGTCCGGCTCGAATTGTTGTGCTTCTCGAATGTCATTCTCAATGGTCCAGGTCATAGCTCCAACTGTGCAGGATGTAGGCAAAATATTCACAGGAGAATCAGAAGTTTTGGACGAAGAGAACTGGCGGGATAGGGCATCTGGTTTAATGTTGCGAGTACCCGAGATGTAAGTGATAGAAAAGTTGAATCTGGCGAAGAAAAGAGACCATCTGGCTTGTCGTGCATTTAATCTCTTAGCACCCTGAATGTATGCCAAGTTCTTATGATCAGTAAAAATAACAAATGGTATTTCTGCACCCTCCAACCAATGTCTCCACTCCTCGAGAGCCAACTTTATGGCCAGCAACTCTCTGTTACCGACGTCATAATTGCGTTCAGCAGCAGAAAGACGACGGGAAAAGAAGGCGCAGGGGTGAAGCTTCCCATCGTCTGCTGCCCGCTGGGATAACACAGCCCCCACACCCGAGTCCGAGGCATCCACTTCCACAACAAATTGTCTGTGTGGATCAGGGTGGGCAAGAACGGGAGCTGAAGAGAAGCGTCGTTTTAGTTCTAGGAAGGCCTTTTCTGCTGCTGGGGTCCAGGCGAATTTATGCAGAGTTGAGGTGAGCTGAGTAAGCGGCGATGCGACTTGGCTATAATTCTTGATGAACCGTCGATAAAAATTGGCAAAACCCAGGAACCGTTGTAACTGTTTTCGATCAAGGGGAGTAGGCCAGTCAGTCACAGCCTTGATCTTGTCAGGATCAGAACGAACCTGTCCTCTCTCAAAAATAAAGCCAAGAAAGGACACAGTAGACACATGGAACTCACATTTCTCCGCTTTAACAAAAAGTTGATTTTCCAACAACCTCTGAAGTACAGCTTCTACGTGTTTTGGGTGTTGATCCTTATCCTTTGAGTAAATGAGGATATCGTCCAAATACACAAACACAAACACATTAAGGAAGTCTCTTAATACATAGTTGACTAGTGCTTGAAACACTGCAGGGGCATTAGTTAATCCAAATGGCATGACTAGATATTCAAAATGGCCTAGAGGGGTCTTGAACGCGGTCTTCCACTCATCCCCCTCTTTGATCCTCACCAGATGATAGGCATTACGAAGGTCCAATTTTGTGAAAATGACAGCATCCTGCAGTTGCTCAAACATAGAGTCCATAAGGGGTAATGGGTATTTATTTTTGACAGTGATTTGGTTTAAACCCCTGAAATCAATGCATGGTCGTAACGTCTTGTCTTTCTTTGTAACAAAAAAGAATCCCGCCCCCACAGGAGAGGTTGACGGCCTAATGATGCCAGATTTAAGGGACTCGTCAATGTACTGTCTCATAGTCTCCCTCTCAGGTCCGGACAGATTATATAATCTACTCGAGGGTAGCGGAGCACCCGGAAGGAGGTCTATGGAACAGTCATATGGTCTGTGAGGGGGTAATGAAAGAGCTTGTTGTTTGCTAAAGACTGGAGCAAAAGTATGGTAAACAGAGGGGATATTAGAAAGGTCGATCTCTTCAATTGCTTGTTTATCAAAAACCCCAGGAGAAACGGCAGAACGTAAACACTCTCTGGAACAGTTGTCTCCCCATTTTTCTACTCTATTTTCAGACCAGTTAATGAGTGGATTGTGTCTCTTTAACCATGGATAACCCAAAATCAGTTGGGATTTGGTAGAATCAAAAACAAAAAACTCACCCTGCTCATGATGATTGCCAGAAACTATGAACTTGAACTTTATTGTTTTTTGTGAAATAGAGGAGATAGTTTGTCCAGTAAGGGCAGCCACAGAGATAGCAGGATTAAGCGCTGTGGTAGGTATCCGTAGCTTCTCAGTCAGATCCCTACTGATCAGGTTCTGCTCCGCCCCAGAATCAACCAGAGCCTGGACAGGAAAATTGGTTGAGTTAATGCACAGGATTGCGGGTAAACACAAATTATTGCCAGGAGAAAATGAAGAAATACCTACCAGAATCTCTTGGTTTACTGGTGAGCTCTCTCTTTTAAACGTAGGCGACATGTAGTAGCAATGTGGCCCTTCCTACCACAATAATCTCATTGCACAGCATGGGCTCTGCAGGCAATCTCAATGAGAGGGGCTGGATCTTACTTTACTCTGGCATTTCCTGTGGGGAGTTGCGCCGGGCTCGTGTTGATCTACGATATTTATAGCCCCCACCCCCATTTGGTACCTGTACTTTGGAGTTTTCCTCGGTATATGAGAAGGTAGCTTCCCTGTTTCTTTGAGAGGAGGAACTGGGTCTAACTGTTGTTTGTGCCTACGTGCTGAACAGGAATTCAGAGTACTCATCCCTCCTCAAGTCCTTAACGTTGGTGCTAGAAGGTTTCTATGGAGGATCCTCCTTCCATCTTTCCCTCATTTGTTCATCAGAGAGCACATCTCTGTAGCTGCCCATGCTCTGGACTCTGACATTTTGGTTTTATACATGTCTGACTAATTTTCTAAAGATTTGTCTCCCTCACCTGCCATGCTCATAGATGGCCTATTGCAAGACAGCGTAGAGCGGTTTCCTTGCGGTGCCTGATGTAGATGCCAAGAAAATCAACCAAATGAAGTATGCTTGAGTAAAACTGTTGGTGAAAAGAGTCAAATTGTATTAATATTATCATAAAATATCTATCCAAAACAAATTTAAGCTTGGAAGGTCTCTGTACAGACAGTTTGTTTCTTAACAAGACTGGTGTTGACTCTGTCCTTTCTTCATCGTGTCTCCTCCTCATCCTCTGTGGGTGCTGGTGATTTGATCCTTCTCTGGGCTGTCTGTTGTAGCTCTCTTTCTTTTATCTTTTCTATGGCTTTTTCTTAACATCATGCTGCAATTGGTGAATGTGCTTAATCAATTATCTGCTGAAAATCATGCAGGGCAAGACTTTCTTCACAGATGAGACGAAGGTAT
>JBBPBX010092868.1:0-13657 GCA_038048925.1 Garcialebias charrua
TCTTACTTCGCCATGTCACCACGCCCACTTGCTCCACCCAAAACGAACAGTGCTGGAAAGCTTGTTACACCAACATGTCTTCGGTGACTGGATACAATGTCACGCTGATTAGGTAACAGGGATCCGATATGGACCGTTCAACGTAAAACTTTACACTTCCTGTTGTCAGGGGGCGTGGCTTAAGTGATGTCATGATTTGACCATACAGTTTTGCAGGGGACCGGATGTGGGTCAATCACTGAAGGTTTGATGTATTAGACAGTTTTCGTGTAAGAGCTGTAAGCGTTTCGTTTTTCATGGCGAGATGTCCAACTTTGAGGTCTGGCCCCGCCCCTTCAGCATGCATGAAAACGCACAGTTTTGATAACATTTGTTCCCCCGTGCCTTATAAAGAAACTGGCCAAGTTTGAATCAAATCGAGCGAAATCCCTAGGAGGAGTTTGTTGAAATGCAGAGGCTGTAAACGGCCAAAAAGGGGTGAAAATTTGGTCATCGTTCCAAAATGGCCGCCTTACCATTTATCGTACAACATTGGTGCCAGAGGGTTTTCTGTGCATCTTGGTGAGTTGGACAAGTGTACCAAATTTCATGATTCTACGTCAAACTAAGGTCAATGCGGAGGGTATTTTGAATATTTCTAGGGGGCGCTCTTGAGCCGTTTCTGTAGCGATTTGCTAATTAGCATAAACACCTGTTCAAGGGGTGGGCAATGATCGATCATACTGATTTTGGTACTCCTCGGATCAAATCTGTGGATTTTAGAACCAAACGTATGGTGATGGCGTTATGTCTTACTTCGCCACGTCGCCACGCCCACATGCTCCACCAAAAACGAACAGTATTGGAATGCTTGTTACACCAACATGTCTTCGGTCACTGGACACAATGCCACGCTGATTAGGTAACAGGGGTCCGATATGGACCGTTCAACGTAAAACTTTACACTTCCTGTTGTCAGGGGGCGTGGCTTAAGTGATGTCATGATTTGACCATACAGTTTTGCGGGGGACCGGATGTGGGTCAATAACTGAAGGTTTGATGTATTAGACTTTTTTCGTGTAAGAGCTGTAAGCGTTTCGTTTTTCATGGCGAGATGTCCAACTTTGACGTCTGGCCCCGCCCCTTCAGCATTCATGAAAACGCACAATTTTGATATTGTTTGTTCCCCCATGCCTTATGAAGAAACTGGCCAAGTTTGAACCAAATCGAGCGAAATTCATAGGAGGAGTTCGTTCAAATGCGGAGGCTGTAAACGGCCAAAAAGGTGTAAAAATTTGGTCATCGATCCAAAATGGCCGCCTTACCATTTATCGTACAACGTTGGTGCCAGAGGTTTTTCTGTGCATCTTGGTGAGATGGACAAGTGTACCGAATTTCATGATTGTACGTCAAAATAAGGTCAATGCGGAGGGTATTTTGAAAATTTCTAGGGGGCGCTCTTGAGCCGTTTCTGTGGCTATTTTTGCCACGCCCCCAAAATACGTAATTTTTCACCAGTCCTGACGAGTCCGCCAAATTTGGTGAGTTTTCGTATATGATAAAGCCTCCAAAAGGCCACTTCTTTGGGGGGAAGAAAAAAAAAAATAATAATAAAAAAAATAAAAATAATAAACACTACAATTACAATAGGCCTTCGCAGCGCTTAGCTGCTCGGGCCTAATTAAAGCTGCAAGCAGCATTGAGGCCCTCGCAGCTTAGCGCAGCTCCGGCCTTATTGCGGCGACCGCGGGAGCTCCAGCTCGTCTGCTCGGTCGCCACCTCAAACTCTGTCGTGCCCATCCAACACCCGTTTGCCAAGAACAGTTAGCAAATAACAACAATATACTGTATGTGTGTTTAGAAGTGCTGACATATGACACAGTAAATGTGGAACAGATCAGATGATCTAGCAATGAGATGTAACAGTTTGAAAAATAATGTAGGGGGAACAGTGGAGTAATCTGTTAAACCATAGCATCAATATGTGTTGAAGTACTCAGTGATGATGTACAATAAATCTGGTATATATCGGATGCTATGTAACTGAGTTATAACAGTTTGAATAGTCTAGAGAGTGCACAATGTGTCCACAAGGTCTTACTGATGATACACAATAAATCTGGTTCAGATCGGATGATATATCACTGAGATATAACTATAGAATAATGTAGGGGGCGCTCTGGAGTCATATGTTAAACCACAATATCAATGTGTCCACAAGGTCTCACTGATGATGCACAATAAATCTGGTTCAGATCGGATGATGTATCACTGAGATATAACTATAGAAATAATGTAGGGGGCGCAATGGAGTCAAAATTTACACAACAATATCAATGCGTTTAGAACTGCTCCTTGATGACGCACAATAAATCTGGTACCGATCGGATGATGTATCACTGAGATATAACAGTTTGAATAATCTAGGGGGCGCTCTGGAGTCATATGTTAAACCATAATATCAATGTGTCCATAAGGTCTCACTGATGATGCACAATAAATCTCGTGGAGATCGGATGATGTTTCACTGAGATATAACTGTAGTAATAATATAGGGGGCGCTATGGAGTAAAAATTTACATACCATTATCAATGTGTGTAGAAGTGTTCACTGATGAATCACAATAAATCTCGTGCAGATCGGATAATGTATCACTAAGATATAACTGTAGTAATAATATAGGGGGCGCTATGGAGTAAAAATTTACATACCATTATCAATGTGTGTAGAAGTGTTCACTGATGAATCACAATAAATCTCGTGCAGATCGGATAATGTATCACTAAGATATAACTGTAGTAATAATATAGGGGGCGCTATGGAGTAAAAATTTACATACCATTATCAATGTGTGTCGAAGTGTTCACTGATAAAGCACAATAAATCTTGTGCAGATCGGATAATGTATCACTAAGATATAACTGTAGTAATAATACAGGGGGCGCTATGGAGTAAAAATTTACATACCATTATCAATGTGTGTAGAAGTGTTCACTGATGAATCACAATAAATCTCGTGCAGATCGGATAATGTATCACTAAGATATAACTGTAGTAATAATATAGGGGGCGCTATGGAGTAAAAATTTACATACCATTATCAATGTGTGTCGAAGTGTTCACTGATAAAGCACAATAAATCTCGTGCAGATCGGATAATGTATCACTAAGATATAACTGTAGTAATAATACAGGGGGCGCTATGGAGTAAAAATTTACATACATTATCAATGTGTGTAGAAGTGTTCACTGATGAATCATAATAAATCTGGTTCAGATCGGATGATGTATCACTGAGATATAACCATAGAAATAATGTAGGGGGCGCACTTGAGTCAAATGTTAAACCACAATATCAATGTGTCCACAAGGGCTCACTGATGATGAACAATAAATCTGGTTCAGATCGGATGATGTCTCACTGAGATATAACAGTTTGAATAATCTAGGGGGCGCTCTGGAGTCATATGTTGAACCACAATATCAATGTGTCCACAAGGTCTCACTGATGATGCACAATAAATCTGGTTCAGATCGGATGATGTATCACTGAGATATAACTATAGAAGTAATGTAGGGGGCGCACTTGAGTCAAATGTTAGCCCACCATATCAATGTGTCCACAAGGGCTCACTGATGATGCACAATAAATCTGGTTCAGATCGGATGATGTATCACTGAGATATAACAGTTTGAATAATCTAGGGGGCGCTCTGGAGTCATATGTTAGCCCACCATATCAATGTGTCCACAAGGGCTCACTGATGATGCACAATAAATCTGGTTCAGATCGGATGATGTATCACTGAGATATAACTATAGAAATAATGTAGGGGGCGCACTTGAGTCAAATGTTAGCCCACCATATCAATGTGTCCACAAGGGCTCACTGATGATGCACAATAAATCTGGTTCAGATCGGATGATGTATCACTGAGATATAACTATAGAAATAATGTAGGGGGCGCACTTGAGTCAAATGTTAGCCCACCATATCAATGTGTCCACAAGGGCTCACTGATGATGCACAATAAATCTGGTTCAGATCGGATGATGTATCACTGAGATACAACAGTTTGAATAATCTAGGGGGCGCTATGGAGGCTATTTGCTAATTAGCATAAACACCTGTTCAAGGGGTGGGTAATGATCGATCATAATGATTTTGGTACTCCTCAGATCAAATCTGTGGAGTTTAGAACCAAACGTATGGTGACGGCGTTACGTCTTACTTCGCCACGTCACCACGCCCACTTGCTCCACCCAAAACGAACAGTGCTGGAAAGCTTGTTACACCAACATGTCTTCGGTGACTGGATACAATGTCACGCTGATTAGGTAACAGGGGTCCGATATGGACCGTTCAACGTAAAACTTTACACTTCCTGTTGTCAGGGGGCGTGGCTTAAGTGATGTCATGATTTGACCATACAGTTTTGCAGGGGACCGGATGTGGGTCAATCACTGAAGGTTTGATGTATTAGACAGTTTTCGTGTAAGAGCTGTAAGCGTTTCGTTTTTCATGGCGAGATGTCCAACTTTGAGGTCTGGCCCCGCCCCTTCAGCATGCATGAAAACGCACAGTTTTGATAACATTTGTTCCCCCGTGCCTTATAAAGAAACTGGCCAAGTTTGAATCAAATCGAGCGAAATCCCTAGGAGGAGTTCGTTGAAATGCAGAGGCTGTAAACGGCCAAAAAGGGGTGAAAATTTGGTCATCGTTCCAAAATGGCCGCCTTACCATTTATCGTACAACATTGGTGCCAGAGAGTTTTCTGTGCATCTTGGTGAGTTGGACAAGTGTACCAAATTTCATGATTCTACGTCAAACTAAGGTCAATGCGGAGGGTATTTTGAATATTTCTAGGGGGCGCTCTTGAGCCGTTTCTGTAGCGATTTGCTAATTAGCATAAACACCTGTTCAAGGGGTGGGCAATGATCGATCATACTGATTTTGGTACTCCTCGGATCAAATCTGTGGATTTTAGATCCAAACGTATGGTGATGGCGTTACGTCTTACTTCGCCATGTCGCCACGCCCACTTGCTCCACCCAAAACGAACAGTGCTGGAAAGCTTGTTACACCAACATGTCTTTAGTCACTGGACACAATGTCACGCTGATTAGGTAACACGGGTCCGATATGGACCTTTCAAAGTAAAACTTTACACTTCCTGTTGTCAGGGGGCGTGGCTTAAGTGATGTCATGATTTGACCATACAGTTTTGCAGGGGACCGGATGTGGGTCAATAACTGAAGGTTTGATGTATTAGACTCTTTTCGTGTAAGAGCTGTAAGCGTTTCGTTTTTCATGGCGAGATGTCCAACTTTGACGTCTGGCCCCGCCCCTTCAGCATTCATGAAAACGCACAATTTTGATGTCGTTTGTTCCCCCATGCCTTATGAAGAAACTGGCCAAGTTTGAACCAAATCGAGCGAAATTCATAGGAGGAGTTCGTTCAAATGCAGAGGCTGTAAACGGCCAAAAAGGGGTGAAAATTTGGTCATCGTTCCAAAATGGCCGCCTTACCATTTATTGTACAACATTGGTGCCAGAGGGTTTTCTGTGCATCTTGGTGAGTTGGACAAGTGTACCAAATTTCATGATTCTACGTCAAACTAAGGTCAATGCGGAGGGTATTTTGAAAATTTCTAGGGGGCGCTCTTGAGCCGTTTCTGTGGCGATTTTTGCCACGCCCCCAAAATACGTAATTTTTCACCAGTCCTGACGAGTCCGCCAAATTTGGTGAGTTTTCGTATATGATAAAGCCTCCAAAAGGCCACTTCTTTGGGGGGAAGAAAAAAAATAAAAATAATTAAAGCTGCAAGCAGCATTGAGGCCCTCGCAGCTTAGCGCCGCTCCGGCCTTATTATGTCGACCACGGGACCTCCAGCTGATCTGCTCGGTCACCACCTCGAACTCTCTCATGCCCATCCAGCACCCGTTTGCCAAGAACAGTTAGCGAATAACAACAATATATACGTGTTTAGAAGTGCTGACTGGTGACACACAGTAAATGTAGAACAGATCAGATGATCTAGCAATGAGATGTAACAGTTTGAAAAATAATGTAGGGGGCGCACTGGAGTTATCTGTTAAACCACAGTATCAATGTGTGTTGAAGTGCTCACTGATGATGTACAATAAATCTGGTAAATATCGGATGATGTATAACTGAGATATAACAGTTTGAATAATCTAGGGGACGCACTTGAGTCAAATGTTAGCCCACCATATCAATGTGTCCACGAGGGCTCACTGATGATGCACAATAAATCTGGTTTAGATCGGATGATGTATCACTAAGATATAACGATTTGAATAATCTAAGGGGCGCTCTGGAGTCATATGTTAAACCACAATATCAATGTGTCCACGAGGGCTCACTGATGATACACAATAAATCTGGTTTAGATCGGATGATGTATCACTGAGATATAACGATTTGAATAATCTAGGGGGCGCTCTTGAGTCATATGTTAAACCACAATATCAATGTGTCCACAAGGTCTCACTGATGAAGCATAGTAAATCTCGTGCAGATCGGATAATGTATCACTGAGATATAACTGTAGTAATAATATAGGGGGCGCTATGGAGTATAAATTTACATACCATTATCAATGTGTGTAGAAGTGTTCACTGATGAATCACAATAAATCTCGTGCAGATCGGATAATGTATCACTAAGATATAACTGTAGTAATAATATAGGGGGCGCTATGGAGTAAAAATTTACATACCATTATCAATGTGTGTCGAAGTGTTCACTGAAGATGCACAATAAATCTGGTTTAGATCGGATGATGTATCACTGAGATATAACGATTTGAATAATCTAGGGGGCGCTCTTGAGTCATATGTTAAACCACAATATCAATGTGTCCACAAGGTCTCACTGATGAAGCATAGTAAATCTCGTGCAGATCGGATAATGTATCACTGAGATATAACTGTAGTAATAATATAGGGGGCGCTATGGAGTAAAAATTTACATACCATTATCAATGTGTGTAGAAGTGTTCACTGATGAATCACAATAAATCTCGTGCAGATCGGATAATGTATCACTAAGATATAACTGTAGTAATAATATAGGGGGCGCTATGGAGTAAAAATTTACATACCATTATCAATGTGTGTCGAAGTGTTCACTGATAAAGCACAATAAATCTCGTGCAGATCGGATAATGTATCACTGAGATATAACTGTAGTAATAATATAGGGGGCGCTATGGAGTAAAAATTTACATACCATTATCAATGTGTGTAGAAGTGTTCACTGATGAATCACAATAAATCTCGTGCAGATCGGATAATGTATCACTAAGATATAACTGTAGTAATAATACAGGGGGCGCTATGGAGTAAAAATTTACATACCATTATCAATGTGTGTAGAAGTGTTCACTGATAAAGCACAATAAATCTCGTGCAGATCGGATAATGTATCACTAAGATATAACTGTAGTAATAATATAGGGGGCGCTATGGAGTAAAAATTTACATACCATTATCAATGTGTGTCGAAGTGTTCACTGATAAAGCACAATAAATCTCGTGCAGATCGGATAATGTATCACTGAGATATAACTGTAGTAATAATATAGGGGGCGCTATGGAGTAAAAATTTACATACCATTATCAATGTGTGTAGAAGTGTTCACTGATGAATCACAATAAATCTCGTGCAGATCGGATAATGTATCACTAAGATATAACTGTAGTAATAATATAGGGGGCGCTATGGAGTAAAAATTTACATACCATTATCAATGTGTGTCGAAGTGTTCACTGATAAAGCACAATAAATCTCGTGCAGATTGGATAATGTATCACTGAGATATAACTGTAGTAATAATATAGGGGGCGCTATGGAGTAAAAATTTACATACCATTATCAATGTGTATAGAAGTGTTCACTGATGAATCACAATAAATCTCGTGCAGATCGGATAATGTATCACTAAGATATAACTGTAGTAATAATATAGGGGGCGCTATGGAGTAAAAATTTACATACCATTATCAATGTGTGTCGAAGTGTTCACTGATAAAGCACAATAAATCTGGTTCAGATCGGATGATGTATCACTGAGATATAACCATAGAAATAATGTAGGGGGCGCACTTGAGTCAAATGTTAAACCACAATATCAATGTGTCCACAAGGGCTCACTGATGATGAACAATAAATCTGGTTCAGATCGGATGATGTATCACTGAGATACAACAGTTTGAATAATCTAGGGGGCGCTATGGAGGGTATTTGCTAATTAGCATAAACACCTGTTCAAGGGGTGGGTAATGATCGATCATAATGATTTTGGTACTCCTCAGATCAAATCTGTGGAGTTTAGAACCAAACGTATGGTGACGGCGTTACGTCTTACTTCGCCATGTCACCACGCCCACTTGCTCCACCCAAAACGAACAGTGCTGGAAAGCTTGTTACACCAACATGTCTTCGGTGACTGGATACAATGTCACGCTGATTAGGTAACAGGGATCCGATATGGACCGTTCAACGTAAAACTTTACACTTCCTGTTGTCAGGGGGCGTGGCTTAAGTGATGTCATGATTTGACCATACAGTTTTGCAGGGGACCGGATGTGGGTCAATCACTGAAGGTTTGATACAGTTTTGCAGGGGACCGGATGTGGGTCAATCACTGAAGGTTTGATGTATTAGACAGTTTTCGTGTAAGAGCTGTAAGCGTTTCGTTTTTCATGGCGAGATGTCCAACTTTGAGGTCTGGCCCCGCCCCTTCAGCATGCATGAAAACGCACAGTTTTGATAACATTTGTTCCCCCGTGCCTTATAAAGAAACTGGCCAAGTTTGAATCAAATCGAGCGAAATCCCTAGGAGGAGTTCGTTGAAATGCAGAGGCTGTAAACGGCCAAAAAGGGGTGAAAATTTGGTCATCGTTCCAAAATGGCCGCCTTACCATTTATCGTACAACATTGGTGCCAGAGGGTTTTCTGTGCATCTTGGTGAGTTGGACAAGTGTACCAAATTTCATGATTCTACGTCAAACTAAGGTCAATGCAGAGGGTATTTTGAATATTTCTAGGGGGCGCTCTTGAGCCGTTTCTGTAGCGATTTGCTAATTAGCATAAACACCTGTTCAAGGGGTGGGCAATGATCGATCATACTGATTTTGGTACTTCTCGGATCAAATCTGTGGATTTTAGATCCAAACGTATGGTTATGGCGTTACGTCTTACTTCGCCATGTCGCCACGCCCACTTGCTCCACCCAAAACGAACAGTGCTGGAAAGCTTGTTACACCAACATGTCTTCGGTCACTGGACACAATGCCACGCTGATTAGATAACAGGGGTCCGATATGGACAGTTCAACGTAAAACTTTACACTTCCTGTTGTCAGGGGGCGTGGCTTAAGTGATGTCATGATTTGACCATACAGTTTTGCGGGGGACCGGATGTGGGTCAATAACTGAAGGTTTGATGTATTAGACTTTTTTCGTGTAAGAGCTGTAAGCGTTTCGTTTTTCATGGCGAGATGTCCAACTTTGACGTCTGGCCCCGCCCCTTCAGCATTCATGAAAACGCACAATTTTGATATCGTTTGTTCCCCCGTGCCTTATGAAGAAACTGGCCAAGTTTGAACCAAATCGAGCGAAATTCATAGGAGGAGTTCGTTCAAATGCGGAGGCTGTAAACGGCCAAAAAGGGGTGAAAATTTGGTCATCGTTCCAAAATGGCCGCCTTACCATTTATTGTACAACATTGGTGCCAGAGGGTTTTCTGTGCATCTTGGTGAGTTGGACAAGTGTACCAAATTTCATGATTCTACGTCAAACTAAGGTCAATGCGGAGGGTATTTTGAAAATTTCTAGGGGGCGCTCTTGAGCCGTTTCTGTGGCGATTTTTGCCACGCCCCCAAAATACGTAATTTTTCACCAGTCCTGACGAGTCCGCAAAATTTGGTGAGTTTTCGTATATGATAAAGCCCCCAAAAGGCCACTTAAAGAGGGACTAGAATAAAAATAAAAAAAATAATAATAATAATAAACACTACAATTACAATAGGTCCTTGCAGCGCTTCGCTGCTTCGGGCCTAATTAAAGCTGCAAGCAGCATTGAGGCCCTCGCAGCTTAGCGCCGCTCGGACCTTATTGAGGCGACCGCGCGAGCTCCAGCTCGTCCGCTCGGTCGCCATTTCGAAGTCTCTCGTGTCTACTCCGCACCAGGGGTGCACACGCACAATAAATCTGGTTCAGATCAGATGATGTCTCACTGAGATATAACAGTTTGAATAATCTAGGGGGCGCTATGGAGTTATATGTATGTAATTTACATACCATTATCAATGTGTGTCGAAGTGTTCACTGATAAAGCACAATAAATCTTGTGCAGATCGGATAATGTATCACTAAGATATAACTGTAGTAATAATACAGGGGGCGCTATGGAGTAAAAATTTACATACCATTATCAATGTGTGTAGAAGTGTTCACTGATGAATCACAATAAATCTCGTGCAGATCGGATAATGTATCACTAAGATATAACTGTAGTAATAATATAGGGGGCGCTATAGAGTAAAAATTTACATACCATTATCAATGTGTGTAGAAGTGTTCACTGATGAATCACAATAAATCTCGTGCAGATCGGATAATGTATCACTAAGATATAACTGTAGTAATAATATAGGGGGCGCTATGGAGTAAAAATTTACATAACATTATCAATGTGTGTCAAAGTGTTCACTGATGATGCACAATAAATCTGGTTCAGATCGGATGATGTATCACTGAGATATAACTATAGAAGTAATGTAGGGGGCGCACTTGAGTCAAATGTTTGCCCACCATATCAATGTGTCCACAAGGGCTCACTGATGATGCACAATAAATCTGGTTCAGATCGGATGATGTATCACTGAGATATAACAGTTTGAATAATCTAGGGGGCGCTCTTGAGTCATATGTTAGCCCACCATATCAATGTGTCCACAAGGGCTCACTGATGATGCACAATAAATCTAGTTCAGATCGGATAATGTATCACTGAGATATAACTATAGAAATAATGTAGGGGGCGCACTTGAGTCAAATGTTAGCCCACCATATCAATGTGTCCACAAGGGCTCACTGATGATGCACAATAAATCTGGTTCAGATCGGATGATGTATCACTGAGATATAACTATAGAAGTAATGTAGGGGGCGCACTTGAGTCAAATGTTAGCCCACCATATCAATGTGTCCACAAGGGCTCACTGATGATGCACAATAAATCTGGTTCAGATCGGATGATGTATCACTGAGATATAACAGTTTGAATAATCTAGGGGGCGCTCTTGAGTCATATGTTAGCCCACCATATCAATGTGTCCACAAGGGCTCACTGATGATGCACAATAAATCTAGTTCAGATCGGATAATGTATCACTGAGATATAACTATAGAAATAATGTAGGGGGCGCACTTGAGTCAAATGTTAGCCCACCATATCAATGTGTCCACAAGGGCTCACTGATGATGCACAATAAATCTGGTTCAGATCGGATGATGTATCACTGAGATATATTTATAGAAATAATGTAGGGGGCGCACTTGAGTCAAATGTTAGCTCACTATATCAATGTGTCCACAAGGGCTCACTGATGATGCACAATAAATCTGGTTCAGATCGGATGATGTATCACTGAGCTACAACAGTTTGAATAATCTAGGGGGCGCTATGGAGGGTATTTGCTAATTAGCATAAACACCTGTTCAAGGGGTGGGTAATGATCGATCATAATGATTTTGGTACTCCTCAGATCAAATCTGTGGAGTTTAGAACCAAACGTATGGTGACGGCGTTACGTCTTACTTCGCCATGTCACCACGCCCACTTGCTCCACCCAAAACGAACAGTGCTGGAAAGCTTGTTACACCAACATGTCTTTGGTGACTGGATACAATGTCACGCTGATTAGGTAACAGGGATCCGATATGGACCGTTCAACGTAAAACTTTACACTTCCTGTTGTCAGGGGGCGTGGCTTAAGTGATGTCATGATTTGACCATACAGTTTTGCAGGGGACCGGATGTGGGTCAATCACTGAAGGTTTGATGTATTAGACAGTTTTCGTGTAAGAGCTATAAGCGTTTCGTTTTTCATGGCGAGATGTCCAACTTTGAGGTCTGGCCCCGCCCCTTCAGCATGCATGAAAACGCACAGTTTTGATAACATTTGTTCCCCCGTGCCTTATAAAGAAACTGGCCAAGTTTGAATCAAATCGAGCGAAATCCCTAGGAGGAGTTCGTTGAAATGCAGAGGCTGTAAACGGCCAAAAAGGGGTGAAAATTTGGTCATCGTTCCAAAATGGCCGCCTTACCATTTATCGTACAACATTGGTGCCAGAGGGTTTTCTGTGCATCTTGGTGAGTTGGACAAGTGTACCAAATTTCATGATTCTACGTCAAACTAAGGTCAATGCGGAGGGTATTTTGAATATTTCTAGGGGGCGCTCTTGAGCCGTTTCTGTAGCGATTTGCTAATTAGCATAAATACCTGTTCAAGGGGTGGGCAATGATCGATCATACTGATTTTGGTACTCCTCGGATCAAATCTGTGGATTTTAGAACCAAACGTATGGTGATGGCGTTATGTCTTACTTCGCCACTACGCCACGCCCACATGCTCCACCAAAAACGAACAGTATTGGAATGCTTGTTACACCAACATGTCTTCGGTCACTGGACACAATGCCACGCGGATTAGGTAAATGGGGTCCGATATGGACCGTTCAATGTAAAACTTTACACTTCCTGTTGTCAGGGGGCGTGGCTTAAGTGATGTCATGATTTGACCATACAGTTTTGCGGGGGACCGGATATGGGTCAATAACTGAAGGTTTGATGTATTAGACTTTTTTCGTGTAAGAGCTGTTAGCGTTTCGTTTTTCATGGCGAGATGTCCAACTTTGACGTCTGGCCCCGCCCCTTCAGCATTCATGAAAACGCACAATTTTGATATTGTTTGTTCCCCTGTGCCTTATGAAGAAACTGGCCAAGTTTGAACCAAATCGAGCGAAATTCATAGGAGGAGTTCGTTCAAATGCGGAGGCTGTAAACGGCCAAAAAGGGGTGAAAATTTGGTCATCGTTTCAAAATGGCCGCCTTCCCATTTATTGTACAACGTTGGTGCCAGAGGGTTTTCTGTGCATCTTGGTGAGATGGACAAGTGTACCGAATTTCATGATTCTACGTCAAAATAAGGTCAATGCGGAGGGTATTTTGAAATTTTCTAGGGGGCGCTCTTGAGCCGTTTCTGTGACGATTTTTGCCACGCCCCCAAAATACGTAATTTTTCACCAGTCCTGACGAGTCCGCCAAATTTGGTGAGTTTTCGTATATGATAAAGCCTCCAAAAGGCCACTTCTTTGGGGGGAAGAAAAATAAAAAAAAAAATAATAATAATTAAAGCTGCAAGCAGCATTGAGGCCCTCGCAGCTTAGCGCCGCTCTGGCCTTATTGTGTCGACCACGGGACCTCCAGCTGATCTGCTCGGTCACCACCTCGAACTCTCTCATGCCCATCCAGCACCCGTTTGCCAAGAACAGTTAGCGAATAACAACAATATATACGTGTTTAGAAGTGCTGACTGGTGACACACAGTAAATGTAGAACAGATCAAATGATCTAGCAATGA
>JBBPBX010092869.1:0-13657 GCA_038048925.1 Garcialebias charrua
TGAGTCACAGGGCTTTCATCCGACACACGGTTTTGCCGTAAGAGTGGGTTGCCGCTCCGGGGTCACAGGTTGCCGTGCGTGTGATTAGGTCACAGCCGGGACTGTGATCGCTGTCAGAGTCACATTTTTCCTCCCCTTCCCCGTTAAAGTCGATTACCGTATTTTCCACTGTATAGGTCGCACCCATTTTTAAGATAACTTTCTTATCTTTTTATTATTTTTTGCTTTCTTTTCTCTCTTTATTCGAGGCTTGCGACCTGTACTCCGGAAGGTGCTGTATACACGCAAACAAGGCAATAGGGACAGATTTTTTATTTTCATTTTTATTCTCATTTATTGCATTTGTGAGTGTAAAAGCCAGGGAGACAGGAACCTGGTCTGGGGATGTGCCCGAAGCAGTTTCGCAGATGCAAGCTGCTGGCTCGACCTCAGATTTATGGCTTCTAACAAGATAACACTTTCCTGTTGGTGCCTGACACGAAGGGAAGGAGACATCTCCTCCCCTCCTCCCTCACCCCCTCCCCTACGTGCCTGTGAACCTGCACGCACAAGAGGCCTTTTTCATCCATAAATCTCACTGAGTTGTCTCCCTGGTTCTGGTTCTGGACCTGCTAGGGGGGTCCGGCTCAAGGGTTTCGGCTGATAACGGGGAGTTTTACAACTTAATCAGCTCAGGATGGGACTGTAAAAGTTGCTGTTTATTAGTGTGTACTTCAGTGCTGCTTTGAAAAAAGCTCCAGAGTAAAGTAGTTAGTTAATTGCCAGTTAACAGTTGGGTTATTACACGGTTTGTTTATTTTCTGTTGCTGTGACCTTTGTTTTAAACACGCTGACCTCTCTGTGGCAGTCTGTTGTCCTCACAATGCAGTACTGTATTTTTTGCAGATATGTGCTTTTCACTCTCAGTGTTAAAGGCACATTTCAGATTTTTATAGGTGAGGTTCACATGAACATGTTGGCATATGCTGTCTTTCCTGCTGTAGGTGGCTTTTTGTGTTGTTTAAACATTTACAGTACATGCAGGGTTAATCTCACGCCATTAATTGTTACGTTTCCAGTTCTCATCACTTCAGCCTGGTGGGGTGCAGGTCATGTTTAATGACATATGAACGAGGCCTGTGTGATAGTGGTTTGGAGGACTTTAGTGGTTTATTATTTATTTTATTTGTTTTTTATATATATGTGTATTTCTTTTCTTCTTGGAGGACTGCAGCTTGTTTGTTCTGCAGGATCGTTCTGCCTTGGCCTTCTGACCTGCTCGACAGAGTCTGGAAGGGAGTCTTCACACAGCTGACATACTGCAGGGGGTGACTTTCTTTGGGTGTTTTCTGAGGATTTCAGCTCTCAATTTACAATTTTCTTCCTCACCCTACAACATTCGCATTCGCATTGCACAGTACATACGTGCATTGTACATACCTAGGTACACTATACCATAGCATTGAGAGGATTGTATCTCGACTCTGGCTTTGGATCGACATTTTAGGACAGATCACATGTTCCTTTGTCATTGAAACCAGGTTTGCTAACCACCGTGACTCTGCTGAAAACTCCTGATGGCGCCTGCACTGGAATAAACTGAACTGCCATAATGCGTTGTGTTCGGCTGAGCTGCACGCTGACACCACCTGCACTGAACTAAAAATGCACTGAACTGCCGACATGCATCATGTTCAGCTAAAGCCGCAAGCTGTCATGACTCATACCTGAACTGTTACATGGAGTTTACATTTTTGCACCAGTTTTCAACTCAAGTCTATGAACTGTGGTCTGCACCCACTGCTGAACTCTTGACATCTCCTATGGGGGCTGGAGAACTCATGACAAGTGAAAGTCAAGCTGGAAACGTCACTACCAAACTTTGCAGCCTGGCTGATGTGTCAGCTGACCATGTGATCTTCAGGTGGTGATTCATAACTTCAGTTTAATGATCAATACTATCTTTGCTATGGTAAAATCTCACACACACACATGTACACGCTTTTCATTGTGACACACAGAACTGATCTCACTGACACGTGACCTGCACAGCCACACTTCTCATGGATTGTTGGATTACCATACACATTTTTGTTTTATCCTTCATGTACTCGCGTTAGAGCAGTACAGTTTGGTTCTATTTTCTCCATCATGTTCGATATGGGCACCTGTTGCGTTCCTTTTTGGATGTGTGTTTGTCTTTTTCTTTTCTTTTTCCTCACCTTTTGACAGGCATAGGTAGAGAGTTTGCTGGCATGATGCAGAGAAGGAAGGTAAATGTTTTCTTTGTCCTAGAGACCGAGTGGAAGGGCAGCAAGGCTCACGGTGTTGGAGCAGGATTCAAGCTCTCTTACTATGGTGTGGATAGCGGAGGAGATAGAGTAGAGGTTGTGTTGAAGGAGGTGTTGACATAGGATGTAGTGGTGGTGTAACGTGTCAAATGGGGTGATGTGTCTTATGGTTGAAGTATTAAGTCTGATGCTACTGGTTGGGTTCGGACGTTTTGAGTTTTTATTTTTTCTTTCTGGTAGTATTTCCACCTGCAGTACAGATGACGTTTGTGTTATGAGCTTCCATTATTTTCTTTGTAACAGGATGTTTTTTGATTGCCTCCTGTTTCAAAAAGGGGATGGGAGATAAGGAACATACTGTATAGTTAAACACACCATTTCAAATAACTAATTAGATCAACGTTTTAACCCTTCATACAGTGATGAGAGCTGGAAACAGTTATACATTTGATAAAGTTATAAAAGATCATTTTAATAAGTGCCTAAAAGCAGGTTGTTGGATAGTAGTTGCTCAACAAGATTCTGAATGTTTGGGGTAATTTATATAGATTTAGTGCTGACTTTTTCTTATTTTTCATTTACAGGTCAAATCTGGACTGCTGATGATCTGTCAGCCCTGTGACAGAACGTGTAAGATAAAATTGTGAATAATTCATGTCAATCACATGTTTCCACAGCTGTGATGGACAAGCAGAGAAACCTTACCATAACTGGGTTTACATTCCTCCCCTTTTCAGCAGATTAATTAATGTTGAATGAATGCTTAATGTTGCAGTGTAACCAATGAAGGGAAAATCTATTTCCCTGCACCATTTTTTATTTATTTATCTTACAGGTTAACAGGTGGAACATGCAGCAGAGCAGAACTAATCACATTAACTAACAAACTAACCAACTAATCACTAATATATGCCAAGGTTTTCTCATTATTTGTTGAAACCTCTCAATTGTTGTTTACACCGTATGTTGAAAGGATACATATGGTTATTCTTATGCCTGTGAAGTATGACTGTGAGTTTGATCCAGGAGGTCCAGGAAGGATTGAAGGTTGTTGAGATGAATGAGTCAGACAGAATGTGAATGTTTCAGACAGATTAATGTGACTATATATGTGTTTGTGCCTGGTGAATGTGCAGTACAATAGTTGTGTGTTGATAGATTTTTGTGTATTGATAGATTTTTGAGAAAGGTGTACAGGGTTTTCACTACTTTTCTATAGATATAATTTAGTTTTATCAATTTTGATTCTTAGATTTGAACGATAATTAGAAATGTTTTAGAGGATACATTTTAGCTGCACCTTTGTTAAGAGTAGCCTAGCGGTGAATTTTACTGATAGGAAATGTTTGTGGTAGAACATTCTGGTACAGAGAATAATATATATATATATATATATATATATATATATATATATATATATATATATATATATATATATATATATATATATATATATATATATATATATATATATAGGAAATGGATGTGAATAAGATAATTGAGTTTGACAGGTTATGGAAGGATTTTTGTGTTTTCTGTTCTGATTAGATTAATCATAGATTAAGTGTTAATTTTCTGAATGTGGTCTTAGCCCTTATCACAGACATCTCTGAATAAGAGCAGTTGAGCTTTTCTCAGATATTGGATTAGTAAGAGAGTAGTGTAGGCTTTTCTCCTCACAGGTGTCTATGATGAAGAAGATGAAGAGGCCTGACAACAGTTCATATTCTTTGCTAAGGTTAACACATACCAGAAATGGAGCAGAGTATATGCAATGTTTTGAAGTTTGTTAAGAGTTGATAAATCAATTTTGGGTAATTTAAGGGTTTTTGAGAAAGTATTGGATTTATAAGGTCTGATTAAAGTCCAGTTGTTTTTTATTGAACGCCTTTTTAAAGGTATTGAATTTAACTTCATTATTCCTGCATATACCCTGTAGAGGCGTGTTTGTTGATAGGAGGGACAGTCCGCTCGGTTCTTTCTTGTTTTTATTTTTATTTGTTCGTCTTTGCATCTATTTTTGTCTTGTTTGTTTTTGTCTGTTTTATTCTTGTTCATTGTTTTTGTTTGTTTTGTCTTGTTTCTATTTGTTTGTTACATTTGTTTTATTCTTTGTTTTTGTCTGTTTTATTTTTTGTTTGTTTGTTCTGATCTTATTCTGTTTAGTTTTTATTACCATTTATATTATTGCTTATTTTATATGAGGGTTTTATATTCTGGGTGGGTAACTTAGATGTAATATTGCTGTGGGTGGGAATGTTAGAGATTTCCAATGTGTATCAAGTTTTTAATTGCATTCTCACATAGAACATATAGGATTTTGTTGACATGATGTTTGTCATGTCAAAAGGGGAATTGAAATATATTTCTATCAGTATTACATTACACCCATTATGTTCCATTATTTGTATTCACTTAATTCTGCCTTATAATGTGAAATGTGACACTAGGCAGAACGTTTTTCTCTCGGGCTTTGTTTTCACTAGGGAACAGTTACACGCCTGCACAATTCACAGACCCAACATTTGATGTTTACATTGAAGCTGATAGTTTGTTGACAGAAAGGAGGGTCACGTGGTAGTGTAGGTGGTTCCAGGGCGGTCCTGAAGCAGTCCAAGGAGGTTCCAGGGTCCAAGGAGGCGGTGACGACATCCAGGGTTTTATAACCGTGGCCCTGCCTTTGAAGATGTGTGTGTTGGACTGTGCTTGGAGTCAGGTCTGTTGTTGCTGTAAGGTTTATTCTTATAATGTACAATAAACCTGCATAAAATTTGCACATTCGTTTCAGAACTTCCTTCAACCTTTTGAATTCGCAACATAATAATGTTTGATTGGAAGGCAGTTATAATGTGATAAATATATGCAATAATAATGTAATTGATGGAGATGTTCAACATTTATCATCTAAAACTAATTACTCTGACCCAATAATTATAACCCAGC
Organism: Garcialebias charrua; assembly: GCA_038048925.1. NCBI lineage: Eukaryota > Metazoa > Chordata > Actinopteri > Cyprinodontiformes > Rivulidae > Garcialebias > Garcialebias charrua. The sequence goes on from JBBPBX010092869.1 coordinate 5,214, forward strand.
TCACTTATATCAAATATTCTCTGTTCCCTTCAAACACTTATATTTGATAGTACAAACATGTTTGTTTGCTTTTCTCCTTGACACAGAAAAGACAGTCTTTTAGCCTTGACAATGTTTGGATTAGATGTTCTTGTTGGATCAGAACCATGACTTGTTTGTTTTATCTGTAAGAAGTCAGAGCTTTTCAACTCCATCTCCTTCTTGTTTAAATAGCTTGTCATGTCCAGCACAATTCAGATTTGTGCTGGACAATGTATTTGAGACCAAACTAAGTTTCAAAAGACATTAAAAAACGTAATAATATCAACATGGACGAGAAATGGATATGTTTGACTCAAAGTCAACGAACAATCACAGCCCAAAATAATAAAGGAAATGAAGGACTTGGAAAAATTTAAATAATCCAGGAAAATGGCAACCTTCAAGTCATCAAATTATATTTCATATAAAATTTATAAAATTTTAATTGTTAAAACATTAGTTCGATGAATGGATGTTTTTGACAATGACAGAATATATTGAATCTGAATCGAAAATATATAATGTTGATGATCTGATTGATCCTGGTTTTTTTCCAACAATAGAGGGTTGTGATTATTATAGTGAACAACAATTCAATGATTTTAGCTTGACAAAATCTGGCTTATCCATAATTCATTTCAATTGTAGAAGTATAAATGCAAATATTTCCAAAATTACTGATTATTTAAAGCAACTTGATAGAACATTTACAATAATTGCATTGTCTGAGACGTGGTTAAAGGATGATAATATAATTAATGCACAAATCGATGGGTATGAATTGTATACAATGAACAGATATAAAAAAAGAGGTGGTGGTGTGGCACTTTTTGTAAAAAGTACTATAAAATGTAATTTAATCAGGGAAATGTCAATAAATGATGAGAAATTAATTGAAATGATAACTATTGAAATAATTAATAAAAATGACAGAAATATCATTATAAGTTGTGTATACAGACCACCCGGATCAAATATTGAGTCATTCACAGATAAAATTATTGAGTTATTTGACAAGAGATGCAATAAAACAATTTTTCTTTGTGGAGACTTTAATATTGATTTGGGAATACAGAAAGATTCTAACAATGTTGGTTCATTTATAGACTCAATGCATTCCCTAAATCTTTATCATTTAATTTCAAAGCCAACAAGAATCACGTCTCATAGTGCTACTATAATTGACAATATTTTTACAAATGCCACAAATGGAAATGTGACTGGTGGCATCTTAATGAGTGATCTTAGTGATCATTTACCGGTGTTTACCATCTTCAAGAAGTTTCAATCAACAAAAAAAATAATTCCATGTACAACAAAAATAATAAACACATCTAAGAAAGCCTTGGATAAGTTGAAAGATGATTTAATTGAACAAAACTGGGATAGTGTTTATGTTGATGATGTAAATAAATCATATGATGCATTCATGGATATCCTTGAAGCTTTATATAAAAAAATTGTATTATAAGAAATTACACCAAGAAGAAAGTTGTTGACCAGCAATGGATGACGAAGGGATTGAGAAATGCTTGTAAAAAGAAAAATCATTTGTATTCATGTTTCCTGAAATGTAGAACACGGGAAGCTGAAAATAGATATAAACAATATAAAAACAAATTAGTTGGGATTATAAGAAAACATAAGAAAGAATATTATAGTGACTTATTGAATAAAAGTAACGGAGACATGAAAGCTACATGGCGGGTAGTGTCAGGATTGGCTCCCTTCGTCCCCCTCTGTTAGTCAGTTAGTTTTAAGGTTTCCAGTTTAGTCTCATGTTTATTCACTCTTAGTTGTCATCCTGTAGTCAGTTAGTTTATTAGTTTCCCTTCCAGTTTAGTCTCATGTTTTCACTCTTAGTTTTACCAGTTAACTTTCATGTTTTAGGTTAGTTTTCCGGTCCTGCTCTGTGTCCCTAGTTGAGTGTCTCCGTTGATTGTCCCCAGGTGTCTGTGATCATGTCTCGTCATAGTTGTGTGTATATAAGCCCTGTCTGTGTCTCATTTCATTGTCGGTGCATAGTCTGGTGTAATCTGGTAAACCCTCATGTCTCTCGCCACAGCTCCTCTCCTGTGAGTATTGCTGCCACGACAGCCTAGTTTATTTGTGTTATTAAAAGTATTACTTTTACAACCGCCTGCCTCCTGCGTTTCCGTCTGCACCACTGGGTTTTCATGCTCCCTGAGTAAACCGTGACATTATGCACCGACCATACAAAAAGCCCAGCGGACGGAACGGGTCGCCTACCTGTTTGCTCGACTCCACGCAGCGGGACGAGGTCGTTTTCCGGTGTGGTGGATTTTGGCTCCACGAGGACCACCTGACGTCCTGCTCCAGTTCGGCTCTCCCTCCAGGTCCACTCGTTGTCTCCGGCTGGACCTCAGGGGAGGACAATGACGACGACCTGTGTTTTCCTCTTTTCCCCCAGTCTCAGCGCCGCCGTAGAAGCGGTAGAAAGATGACCCGGAAGTGTTCACCGGCGCCTCCATCTTTGTCTGCTGATCGGGCTCGGTCCAGCGAGTCCGAGCATTTTGGGCACGACTCCAGCGCTCCGGTGGGGGCGCGTTCCATGGCCTCACCTCCTAGGTTCCCGGTGAGGGTGGACACAGACGCCCCACCGTCGCTCGCAGCGTTTCCTGCTCGGTTCGGTGAACCTGGTCGCAGCGACTCCACGGGGGCGGGTCTTCATGCCGCTCGCTCATCTCCCCGTTCATCAAGTGACCTGATGAGGGGGGGCCAGCACACAGGTCAGTCAACTGAACACCATTCAGTCTCTCCAGCAGAGGTCACCCTAGGTGAGCCGTCAGGGGTGATGAATACACTTGACACTACGCCCCCACCCAGAGACGCTCCTTTGTCTAAATCAAACACACACCAGCTTCAGTCCAAAGAAATCATACAAATAAACCGGACTTTACAAAGTTTAATCACCTCAGCTAAAAATAACCCGGACTGTTTTGATTTTGTGCTTTCCCTCGCTGAGAAGTTCATATTATCCCAACCCGGTGTGACCCAGCTCCCTGAATATGAACAATTTTTACTTGGAATAAGGACTCTAAAATTATCCACCTCGGAGCCGGTTCTTCCATCAACCCCAGTTGTCTCCAGCCTATGTTCTGAACCGGTCCCTGTTAAGAAAACTACTGTTAACAACACAGTCAGGCAGCAGCCTGCAACAACCACCAGTTTTCTGCTTCCTGACCCTTCAGCAGCAGCAGTCAGCCCTGACCCTTCAGCAGCAGCAAGCCCTGAAGCAGCAGACCTTCCAGTTCCTGTAGAGTCCTACTCTGAGGGGGTCCGGGTAGATGCCCCTCACTTCACCTGTACTTTGGAGGGTCCTGAGTCCAGGAGGGGTTCCCAGTCAGGTGGTTCTGGACTGCGCCGTCGCCGCCGTGGCAAAGATCGAAGACAGAGAGGGCTAACAGACTCTTCAGCTCTTGTTCATGCTCCTGATGCTTCGGCTACTGCAGTCTCCTCGCCCGGTTCGTCGGCTGGTTCAACGCCTGCAGCTCCGGCATGTCTCGGGAGGGTCCAGGAGGACACCTCCCACGGTTCCTGTCTCGGGAGGGTCCAGGAGGACTCGTCCCACGGTTCCTGTCTCGGGAGGGTCCAGGAGGACTCGTCCCACGGTTCCAGTCTCGGGAGGGTCCAGGAGGACACCTCCCACGCTCCCTGCTGGCCAGTGGCCCCGCCGTCTCCGGCTCCAGGGGGCGCTGCCCCGCCGTCTCCGGCTCCAGGGGGCGCTGCCCCGCCGTCTCCGGCTCCAGGGGGCGCTGCCCCGCCGTCTCCGGCTCCAGGGGGCGCTGCCCCGCCGTCTCCGGCTCCAGGGGGCGCTGCCCCGCCGTCTCCGGCTCCAGGGGGCGCTGCCCCGCCGTCTCCGGCTCCAGGGGGCGCTGCCCCGCCGTCTCCGGCTCCAGGGGGCGCTGCCCCGCCGTCTCCGGCTCCAGGGGGCGCTGCCCCGCCGTCTCCGGCTCCAGGGGGCGCTGCCCCGCCGTCTCCGGCTCCAGGGGGCGCTGCCCCGCCGTCTCCGGCTCCAGAGGGCGCTGCCCTGTCCCCGACTCCAGGGGACGCTGCTGCCCTGCTTCCAGCTGCAGAGGGTCCCGACGCCTCTACGCCTGCAGAGGGTCCCGACGCCTCTACGCCTGCAGAGGGTCCCGACGCCTCTACGCCTGCAGAGGGTCCCGACGCCTCTACGCCTGCAGAGGGTCCCGACGCCTCTACGCCTGCAGAGGGTCCCGACGCCTCTACGCCTGCAGAGGGTCCCGACGCCTCTACGCCTGCAGAGGGTCCCGACGCCTCTACGCCTGCAGAGGGTCCCGACGCCTCTACGCCTGCAGAGGGTCCCGACGCCTCTACGCCTGCAGAGGGTCCCGACGCCTCTACGCCTGCAGAGGGTCCCAGTGCCTGCGACGCCTCTACGTCTCCTGAGGGTCCCGGCGCATGCGACGCCTCTACGTCTCCGGAGGGTCCCGGCGCCTGCGACGCCTCTACGTCTCCGGAGGGTCCCGGCGCCTGCGACGCCTCTACGTCTCCGGAGGGTCCCGGCGCCTGCGACGCCTCTACGTCTCCGGAGGGTCCCGGCGCCTGCGACGCCTCTACGTCTCCGGAGGGTCCCGGCGCCTGCGACGCCTCTACGTCTCCGGAGGGTCCCGACGCCTGCGACGCCTCTACGTCTCCGGAGGGTCCCAGCGCCTGCGACGCCTCTACGTCTCCGGAGGGTCCCGACGCCTGCGACGCCTCTACGTCTCCGGAGGGTCCCAGCGCCGCCGACGCCTCTACGTCTCCGGAGGGTCCCAGCGCCGCCGACGCCTCTACGTCTCCGGAGGGTCCCAGCGCCGCCGACGCCTCTACGTCTCCGGAGGGTCCCAGCGCCGCCGACGCCTCTACGTCTCTTGAGGGTCCCAGCGCCGCCGACGCCTCTACGTCTCTTGAGGGTCCCAGCGCCGCCGACGCCTCTACGTCTCTTGAGGGTCCCAGCGCCGCCGACGCCTCTACGTCTCTTGAGGGTCCCAGCGCCGCCGACGCCTCTACGTCTCTTGAGGGTCCCAGCGCCGCCGACGCCTCTACGTCTCTTGAGGGTCCCAGCGCCGCCGACGCCTCGACGTCTCCTGAGGGTCCCAGCGCCGCCGACGCCTCGACGTCTCCTGAGGGTCCCAGCGCCGCCGACGCCTCGACGTCTTCGGAGGGTCCCGAGGGGTCCACGTCTTCGGAGGGTCCCGAGGGGTCCACGTCTTCGGAGGGTCCCGAGGGGTCCACGTCTTCGGAGGGTCCCGAGGGGTCCACGTCTTCGGAGGGTCCCGAGGGGTCCACGTCTTCGGAGGGTCCCGAGGGGTCCCAGGAGGGACCCCCTCCAGTTCCTTGTGCCGAGGGGTCCCAGGAGAGACCCCCTCCAGTTCCTTGTGCCGAGGGGTCTCAGGAGAGACCCCCTCCAGTTCCTTGTGCCGAGGGGTCCCAGGAGGGACCCCCTCCAGTTCCTTGTGTCGAGGGGTCTCAGGAGAGACCCCCTCCAGTTCCTTGTGCCGAGGGGTCTCAGGAGAGACCCCCTCCAGTTCCTTGTGCCGAGGGGTCCCAGGAGAGACCCCCTCCAGTTCCTTGTGCCGAGGGGTCCCAGGAGAGACCCCCTCCAGTTCCTTGTGCCGAGGGGTCCCAGGAGAGACCCCCTCCAGTTCCTTGTGCCGAGGGGTCCCAGGAGAGACCCCCTCCAGTTCCTTGTGCCGAGGGGTCCCAGGAGAGACCCCCTCCAGTTCCCTGTGCCGAGGGGTCCCAGGAGGGACCCCCTCCAGTGTCCTGTGCCGAGGGGTCCCAGGAGGGATCCCCGTCAGTTACCTGTGCCGAGGGAGGCTTGGTGGTCACCTCCCATGAGGTCTCGTCTCCAGAGGGTCTCTCGATGTCTCCAGAGGGTCCCAACGCCACAGACGCCTCGTTACTCGATGACATCGTCTCGAGGTTCATGGTCTTGACGCTTGATGACCCCTCGACTCTCGTCTCCGTCTCTTTGCCAGACGTCCCCGACGACGTCCCCGTGCCAATGGTCGTTCGGGACGCGTCAACGCCCGATGTCTCTACACCTGCCGACGTCTCGACGCTCGATGGTTCCCACGATCTCTTGACACTTGATGGTTCCCACGACGTCTCGTCTCCCGTCTCTACGCCCATTGACGTCTTGTGGCTGGGCGTCACAACGCCGCATGAGGATGCTCCTGTTTTGGGTGGACCCTGGGGGGTCCTACCCTCATCTTCGACTTTCCTGTGGCCTCGTCACCGACGGAGGCTCCTGGTGATGGGCTGCCTTCCTGCTGCCCGCCTGACTGGCCGCCCGCCCGACCAACTCCTGCCTGAGGGGCGGCGTCCCGGCCGACCGCCTGACCGGCTCTGTCCTGAGGGGCGACGTCCCGGCCGACCGCCTGACCGGCTCTGTCCTGGGGGGCGACATCCCGGCCGTCCGCCTGACCGGCTCCTGCCTGCGGGGCGATGCCCTGGCCGACCGCCTGACCTACCTGGTGGACGGGCCGTTGCCCGCCTGGACGTTTTTGCGTTCTGTGTCTTGTGTTCTGTGTCTTAGGGTTATGTCCCCTGTCTTTGTGTTTTTTCGTGCCCGTCGTTCCTGCGGTGCCTCCCTCTGCCCGCCTTGTTTTTTGAGGGTGTTCTTCGGGGACGCCAGGGGGCGTCTTTGAGGGGGGGGTACTGTCAGGATTGGCTCCCTTCGTCCCCCTCTGTTAGTCAGTTAGTTTTAAGGTTTCCAGTTTAGTCTCATGTTTATTCACTCTTAGTTGTCATCCTGTAGTCAGTTAGTTTATTAGTTTCCCTTCCAGTTTAGTCTCATGTTTTCACTCTTAGTTTTACCAGTTAACTTTCATGTTTTAGGTTAGTTTTCCGGTCCTGCTCTGTGTCCCTAGTTGAGTGTCTCCGTTGATTGTCCCCAGGTGTCTGTGATCATGTCTCGTCATAGTTGTGTGTATATAAGCCCTGTCTGTGTCTCATTTCATTGTCGGTGCATAGTCTGGTGTAATCTGGTAAACCCTCATGTCTCTCGCCACAGCTCCTCTCCTGTGAGTATTGCTGCCACGACAGCCTAGTTTATTTGTGTTATTAAAAGTATTACTTTTACAACCGCCTGCCTCCTGCGTTTCCGTCTGCACCACTGGGTTTTCATGCTCCCTGAGTAAACCGTGACAGGTAGTGAATAACGCTCTACAAAAAATACAAATAAAACAAGCATTTCACAAACCTTTACAATGGATAACAAGAAAGTACACGATGAAAATGTAATTGTAAATGGATTCAATCATTACTTTGTTGACGTTGGAACCAACCTTGCTGCAACGATACCTAAGGTGAATAAGGATGTGAATTATTTAATTGATGATTACCCTGAAAGTATGTTCCTGCATGGAACTGATAAATATGAAATAATGAATGTCGTTAATAAATTTTTGGACAAAAGATCAAAGGATTATATGGAAATGGATATGATGTTTGTAAAGCACATACTGGGACATGTAATCGAACCATTTACATATATTTGCAATTTATCATTTACAAAAGGAGTATTTCCTGACAAAATGAAGGTGGCCAAGGTGGTACCTCTGTTTAAAGGAGGTGACAAATGTGAGTTTAATAACTATCGACCGATATCCTTGTTACCACAGTTTTCTAAAATATTGGAGAAATTATTTAGTAACAGATTAGACCAATTTATTGAAAAACAAAATATTTTAACCAATAGCCAATATGGTTTCAGAGCAAAAAATTCTACATCCATGGCGCTTGTGGATTTTATTGAACAAGTAACAACTGCTGTGGACCAAAAACAGTACTGTGTGAGTGTGTTTGTTGACCTAAAAAAGGCGTTTGATACGGTCGATCATAACATTCTTTCTGAGAAATTGTATAAATATGGTATCAGAGGATTGACTCTGAAATGGGTGAGCAGTTACTTAAATAACAGGAAACAATTTGTGCAGATAAATGATGTAAGATCAGATTACTGCACCATTACATGCGGAGTACCTCAAGGATCTGTAATTGGTCCAAAGTTGTTCATCCTGTATGTAAATGATTTGGTTAAGGCGTCCAGTCTCCTTAAATGTGTTCTTTTTGCAGATGACACAACTTTTTTTTGTTCTGGTATGAATGTTGAACAGTTATTGAACTTAATGATGATTGAGTTTAATAAAATTCAAAATTGGTTTAGACTCAACAAAGTATCGTTAAACTTAAATAAGACTAATTATATGATATTCAGCAATAAAAATAAAAATATTGATGTTTCATTCAAGATTGACAATTCAGAAATCTGTAGAGTATATGAGGCGAAGTTTTTGGGTGTCATCATTGATGATAAATTATCTTGGAAGCAACACATAAATTCAGTTAAAATGAAAATATCGAAAACTGTTGCACTTTTTTATAGTCAGGTA
>JBBPBX010092870.1:0-13657 GCA_038048925.1 Garcialebias charrua
CGTCTACCTCCTCGTGTGGCACAACTTCCACAGGTTGACATGTGACAGCAGAACGTAGGCACTGTGCTAGACATTTGTCACTCCACTTTTCAATTCTCCCCAACTCCCAGTTAATAGTCGGATTGTGCTTCTTTAACCAAGGGTATCCAAGAATAAGTTGGGGAGTGGAAGCCTTAAACACATAAAAATCTATAGACTCGTGATGATTACCTGAAGTTATTAGACGAAGGTCAGAAGTCTTTAGAGTAATCTGGTCTAAAGTTTCACCAGTAACCCCAGCTATACAGATGGGAGGAATCTCCCGAGTGGGCAGAGACAACCCTTGAACCAAGTCCAAACTAATCAAATTTTGTTCTGCGCCAGAATCCAACAAAGCTGGAACAGGATGATGATTGTGGTGGATTTGGATAAGTGTGGGTAATAACAGTCTGCAGGCGGAGGAGAGAGCAGAAGTACCCACCAATATCTCTCTCTTTATTGGCGGGCGTTCTCGTTTCCCCCCAGAAGGGGGCAGTCTCTCCGGTAGTGCCCGGTCTTTCCACAGTACATGCAGGCATTAATGTCACTGCGTCTTTGTCTCTCCTCAGGAGACAGATGAAATTTATTTATTTGCATGGGCTCAGGTTCAGAAAAGGAACGAAAACGTTCTGTGGGAACGACGTGACGAGGAAATGACACGGGATCTCTGTCTCCCTGGGATTTGTAGTTCGAAAACGTTTTCGAGTTCTTGTGGGTGCGGGGCTCACCTGATGACGTATCGAATCCGGAAGTGGAACGATGACGGGAGTTGTAGTCCTTCTCTCTCCTCCGCTCCCGGAAGCGCTCGTCAATAGCACCCGCTAGGTCGATTAGCTCGTCAAAACTCTCAGGTTCATCTCTAGCGGCGATCTGGTCCTTGATGAAATCGGAGAGGGAACTTAAAAAAGTACCTTTAAGTGCTAGGTCGTTCCATCCGGTCTGGGCAGCGAGGATACGGAACTCCAGAGCATGATCTGCGACAGGCCGACCTCCCTGACGAAGTCCAAGGAGCCGCTTTACGGCGTTGGGTTGTTGTAGTGGTCGGTCGAAGATACGGCTGAATTCCTTTAACAAGGTATCAAAGGTGATATAGTCAATGTTGTGAAACTGTAAGTAGGAATTTGCCCAACTCAGTGCGTCACCCTTCAGTTGACTGATGAAATACGTGATCTTAGCGGCGTCTGTTGTGTAAAGCTGAGGGGCCGCTCTGAATGCTAGTTTACACTGCAGGAGGAATCCTCCACATGAATGAGGGTCTCCAGAAAATAGTTCAGAAGGTTTAGTAATTAGCTGCTGGTTTGAGGCACCGGTCTCGGGCGTCGTGTTAGGAGTGTCTCTAACAGAGGAAGCAGCAGGAGTTGAGGGTGTGAGGCTTTGGGTTAAAGTATAAACCATACCTCCAAGTTCCTTCATGGTTTCCTGGGCGGCGTCTTGTTGAGCCAAGACCCGTTGGAGTGTCTCCTCGACCATGGTCATACGATCCATCTGGAAACAGGACAGAGTTTGCTCGTTTCTGGTCTCGTTCTGGGTCGGTTATGGCTGGAGCATTCTGTAAGGACCGACTGAACCCAGAGTGGTACGAGACCAGAACAGAGGCAAAACTCAAGAGTAACAATTATAACAGTGTTTATTATGTACAGGTGAAATGGAACACTTGGGGTCTTGGGAGTGCCTGGAAGAGAGAACAGGGTCAGGGTCCTTCTGGTGGGATAGGTGGATCTAAAACTGATGCTCTGTTTGTTATCTTACAGGGGGATGTTGGGTCGAGGTTCTGAAAGGACTCAGGACTCCAGAGTGGTTTGGCAGGCGAGTGGCAACAAGGCAGGAACTGGCAGAATGGGAATCAGGATCCAAGGATTCACAAAAACTGTGGACACAAGATCAAAAGGTAAGAACTCTTAACAGATTGATATTCACTGGCTGAAGTCATAAATACCGATTGAGGTACAATGCTCCAGCATTGGATCTCACTGGACTGCAGCCTTAAGTAGTGGAGCTCCTCATCAGATGGATGACCGTCAGCTGGTGTCAATTGGCGGCCATCTTGGAAAGGGGCGGCCATCTTGGAAAGGGCTGCAGACAGTGGGATTCCGACAAAAACGGTGAGGATCAAAGTATAATGGATTATAAAGATGATGGTAATGGCCTTCTGTGTTTAAATCTGGAGTCAATCCATTACACTGTAAATGGAAACATGGTATTTAATTAAAAATAGTAAATTGACTTAAATCAGTTTTCATCAAATAGTGATTAAGACTCACTTTTAGTAAGTTACTTGTAATTTGTGGTCAAAAAATCTCAGTAGCTCAGTTAACTTGAGCTCGTTTCATTTAGAAAAAGTAAGTTTTTGATAAGTGTGAACAAATCCCGTATCATATCGCGATAAAAAGACATCTCGCGCATGCTCAGAATAGAACCACACACGCACACTGCGCATGCCTCATTTTTGAGCGCGTTTCACTCTTCTCTTGGGAAATATCGTAACAGATACCAGTAAGTATGTTTTTTTAATCATAATGTATGAAGTTGGTATTTAAATGTTTTTTAACAGGCGATGTTGGTGTGCATTTCTCGCAGAAATATGGGTATTGTCTCAGCTCGTGTTAGCTAACGGTAGAGCTAGCCAACTAATGATATTTAACATAAACCTAGCTAGTGGCAATATTCCACAATTTTAAATTTTCGTTTGAGGTTTGTGCTCGCGCGTGCCCTGCCCCGCAGGGAAAAGAAAGGAACTAACTTTACCGCAGTAAAGAAAGGTGGGGGCACGAGGGGTGTCTTCCCCCAGTTGCTTCTTAGCAGCTAAGCTAAGAGGATACACGAGTGAGTCGCACAGACTGCAAACACTTAAAAAAATAATAGCAACCTGAACCAAACGTTTGGTTCTGCTGCCCCTTGGCTTGTTGATCACGGATCAGACAGGCCACCAGCAAACCTCCCATTTCAGTCTGCTCAACAACTACTAGCTAGCTTCTGTTAGCTGTGCAAAGGGTCCCTGTGTGAAACGGTGAGCATCTTCTTCTTTCGGCTTTTCCCTTTTCAGGTGTCACCACAGCGAGTCATCCTCCTCCACCTCACTCTGTCCTCTGCATCCTCATGTCCTCACTCCAACTACCTTCATGTCCTCTCTAACTGCATCCATATATCTTCTCTTTGTCTTTTTCCTGGCAGCTGCAGCTGCATTTGTACTCGGACCCACACAAATATCTGAGCTTGACATGTAATGAATAAGTGATTATTCTCATGTGTAATGTAATTCGAACTGTAAAACTAAAATAGTTTTTTTCTTAATTTTCTAATTTATAACCACAAGTCTGGTTAATGTTATTACAGGAAATCCCTGTTTGGAAAAGCATCTTCAAGCTTGAAGAAGGTGACGCTTCATGTGAGTAAAATCCATCACCATTAAATGACTTATTCATTTATCTATTCATCTTAAACATCAGAATGAATGTGTCATAAGGCCCTCTCACACTTGAACGTTTTAGACAACTCATGCCAACTTGTGAAAATTTAGGAGATATCTATAGTGCAGCTATGTTTACTCTTTAAGATTTTTATTCCTGTTAATGTGACGAGACATTTCCATTTATTAACAGATGACAGCATTGATGAAACATATGGTGTGAATGTGCAGTTTGAATCTGATGAAGAGGTAAAGGTTTTTTTTCATGATGTTACAGGTAGTCCCCGACTTACGAGCGAGTTCCGTTACAACGAGGCGCTCGTAACACGGAAATCTCGTAAATTGGAACGGCCGCCACGTGTCTCGTAAGTCCGGAATTTCGCTCGTAAGTTGGAACGGTTTTGCTAGCGCGACTACAAACACTTGTTTTTCATCGAAAAACTGCTTATGAGTGCATAAAAATGATCGGAAACGTGTGTCCACATGTTTAGCTAACGAACTGTGGTGAAAAAACACAGAAAAACTCGGTATTTTTTGCGTTTTTTCCAAAAATTCGCCAGCTCGTAAGTCCGGAACCTCGTAAGTAAGAGCGCTCGTAAGTTGGGGACTACCTGTATATTCCTTTTTGTTCTCAGCTTTCTGCACAACGAACTGACCCTCATTGAAAATAAGATTCACCTGACTTTGAATTTCACTGATGAAAGTTATTGTAAATTTTGTCCTCAGAAGCTTTGGAACATCCAGATGTTTGTGCTCAAAATAAATTATAAAAGTAATCATTTTTCTGGTTTGCAGGAAGGAGATGAAGACCAGTTTGGAAAAGTACGAGATGAACACTCAGATGAATACGGTGAAGGAGATATATTATTATTAATAATAATAATTAATATTTTGAAATTGTTTGTGTTTTTCACACGCACAGTTCAGTATTGTACCATGCTGGCGAGTGCTCAGAGTGAAGCAGAAAAGGAACGTATCATAGGGAAAATGGAGTCGGATCAGGAGCTGTCAAAAATCCTCTACCAGCTTCAGGAGACCGAGAAGGAGGACATAATTTGGGTAAGACTTCCTGTTTGTGAAGTTATGCCATAAAACCATTTGTCTGTGTGGACCGTCACAGCTCGGTTTTGTTTTCTAGGAAGAGCGATCTCGCAGGGAGAGGATAAATGGAGCTTATTTATATAGCGCTTTCCAGCCCCCTGTGAGGAGCCCCAAAGTGCTTTACAATACCAGCCATCCACCCATTCATTCAGACATTCATACACCGGTAGTGGTAGCCTTCCTTGCAAGGCGCCATCCAGACCTACCGGGAGCAACTCGGGGTTAAGTGTCTTGCTCAGGGACACAACGACACATGGTGGGCGGATGCGGGATTCGAACCTCCAACCTTCCGATCAGGGGTCGACTGCCATTACCACTACACCACGGCCGCCCCAGGGTGAGGAAGTCTCGTGTTGATGACTTGGAAGCAATGGACATTGGCCATGGAGAGGTAAATACTGTCACATTTACATACATACCGGTACATACATACTTGCATACATACATGTACATGTACACGTACGTACATATATACATGCATACATACATACGTACATACATGTACATAGCGGTACATGTACATACATGTACATACCGGTACATGTGCATACATGTACATACCGGTACATGTGCATACATGTACATACCGGTACATGTGCATACATGTACATACCGGTACATGTGCATACATGTACATACCGGTACATGTGCATACATGTACATACCGGTACATGTGCATACATGTACATACCGGTACATGTGCATACATGTACATACCGGTACATGTGCATACATGTACATACCGGTACATGTGCATACATGTACATACCGGTACATGTGCATACATGTACATACCGGTACATGTGCATACATGTACATACCGGTACATGTGCATACATGTACATACCGGTACATGCATGTACATACCGGTACGTGCGTGTACATACCGGTACGTGCGTGTACATACCGGTACGTGCATGTACATACCGGTACGTGCGTGTACATACCGGTACGTGCGTGTACATACCGGTACGTGCGTGTACATACCGGTACGTGCGTGTACATACCGGTACGTGCGTGTACATACCGGTACGTGCGTGTACATACCGGTACGTGCGTGTACATACCGGTACGTGTACGTGCGTGTACATACCGGTACGTGTACGTGCGTGTACATACCGGTACGTGTACGTGCGTGTACATACCGGTACGTGTACGTGCGTGTACATACCGGTACGTGTACGTGCGTGTACATACCGGTACGTGTACGTGCGTGTACATACCGGTACGTGTACGTGCGTGTACATACCGGTACGTGTACGTGCGTGTACATACCGGTACGTGTACGTGCGTGTACATACCGGTACGTGTACGTGCGTGTACGTGTACGTGCGTGTACATGCGTGTACGTGTACGTGCGTGTACATGCGTGTACGTGTACGTGCGTGTACATGCGTGTACGTGTACATGCGTGTACATGCGTGTACGTGTACGTGCGTGTACATACGTGTACGTACGTGTACATACGTGTACGTACGTGTACATACGTGTACATACGTGTACGTACGTGTACGTGTACGTACGTGTACGTGTACGTACGTGTACATACGTGTACATGTACGTACGTGTACATACGTGTACGTGTACGTACGTGTACATACGTGTACATGCATGTACGTGTACATACGTGTACATGCATGTACGTGTACATACGTGTACATGCATGTACGTGTACATACGTGTACATGCATGTACGTGTACATACGTGTACATGCATGTACGTGTACATACGTGTACATGCATGTACGTGTACATACGTGTACATGCATGTACGTGTACATACGTGTACATGCATGTACGTGTACATACGTGTACATGCATGTACGTGTACATACGTGTACATGCATGTACGTGTACATACGTGTACATGCATGTACGTGTACATACGTGTACATGCATGTACGTGTACATACGTGTACATGCATGTACGTGTACATACGTGTACATGCATGTACGTGTACATACGTGTACATGCATGTACGTGTACATACGTGTACATGCATGTACGTGTACATACGTGTACATGCATGTACGTGTACATACGTGTACATGCATGTACGTGTACATACGTGTACATGCATGTACGTGTACATACGTGTACATACAGGTACGTGTACATACGTGTACATACATGTACGTGTACATACATGTACATACATGTACATGTACATGTACGTGTATGTACGTGTATGTACATGTACATACATGTACATACATGTACGTGTATGTACATGTACATACATGTACATACATGTACGTGTATGTACATGTACATACATGTACATACATGTACGTGTACGTACATGTACATACATGTACATACATGTACGTGTACGTACATGTACATACATGTACATACATGTACGTGTACGTACATGTACATACATGTACGTGTACGTACATGTACATACATGTACGTGTATGTACATGTACATACATGTACATACATGTACGTGTATGTACATGTACATACATGTACATACATGTACGTGTACGTACATGTACATACATGTACGTGTACATACAAGTACGTGTACATACATGTACGTGTACATACAAGTACGTGTACATACAAGTACGTGTACATACCAGTACGTGTACATACATGTACGTGTACATACAAGTACGTGTACATACTAGTACGTGTACATACTAGTACGTGTACATACATGTACATACCGGTACGTGTACATACGTGTACATGCGTGTACGTGTACGTACGTGTACATGCGTGTACGTGTACATGCGTGTACGTGTACGTACGTGTACATGCGTGTACGTGTACGTACGTGTACATGCGTGTACGTGTACGTACGTGTACATGCGTGTACGTGTACGTACGTGTACATGCGTGTACGTGTACGTACGTGTACATGCGTGTACGTGTACATACGTGTACATGCGTGTACGTGTACATACGTGTACATGCGTGTACGTGTACATACGTGTACATGCGTGTACGTGTACATACGTGTACATGCGTGTACGTGTACATACGTGTACATGCGTGTACGTGTACATACGTGTACATGCGTGTACGTGTACATACGTGTACATGCGTGTACGTGTACATACGTGTACATGCATGTACGTGTACATACGTGTACATGCATGTACGTGTACATACGTGTACATGCATGTACGTGTACATACGTGTACATACCGGTACGTGTACATACGTGTACATACATGTACGTGTACGTACATGTACATACATGTACATACATGTACGTGTACGTACATGTACATACATGTACGTGTACGTACATGTACATACATGTACATACATGTACATACATGTACGTGTACATACATGTACGTGTATGTACATGTACATACATGTACATACATGTACGTGTACGTACATGTACATACATGTATGTGTACGTACATGTACATACATGTACGTGTATGTACGTGTACATACATGTACGTGTACATACATGTACATACTACATGCATGTACATACAGATACATACTACATGCATGTACATACAGATACATACTACATGCATGTACATACAGGTACATACTACATGCATGTACATACAGGTACATACTACATGCATGCATGTACATACCAGTACATACATGCATGTACATACATACCAGTACATACATACATGTACATACCAGTACATACATACATACAACGTAATTACTACACACATACATACATACTACATGCATACATACACACATACATACCACATACGTACATACATACCTACAACATACTCCATAAATACTACACACATAATACATACATACTACATACATATAAATACATATATACATACAAATACATATACATACAAATACATATACATACAAATACATATACATACAAATATATATATATATATTTTTGTTATACCATATAAAAAAAAAAAGTATACGTGTATGTATTTTTTGTTTTGTTTCACTCTCAATTTACCGATCGATCTACGTTCCCACCCTCATCTATGGTCATGAGCTTTGGGTTATGACCGAAAGAACAAGATCTCGGATACAAGCGGCTGAAATGAGTTTTCTCCGCAGGGTGGCTGGACTCTCCCTTAGAGATAGGGTGAGAAGCTCAGTCATCCGGGAGGGACTCGGAGTAGAGCCGCTGCTTCTCCACATCGAGAGGAGCCAGTTGAG
This sequence comes from Garcialebias charrua, assembly GCA_038048925.1. Classification (NCBI taxonomy): domain Eukaryota; kingdom Metazoa; phylum Chordata; class Actinopteri; order Cyprinodontiformes; family Rivulidae; genus Garcialebias; species Garcialebias charrua. The sequence continues at coordinate 8,670 of JBBPBX010092870.1, forward strand.
GTGGCTCGGGCATCTGGTTAGGATGCCTCCTGGACGCCTCCCTGGTGAGGTGTTCCGGGCACGTCCCACCGGGAGGAGACCCAGAGGAAGACCCAGGACGCGCTGGAGGGACTATGTTTCTCGGCTGGCCTGGGAACGCCTTGGGATTCCCCCGGAGGAGCTGCTCCAAGTGGCTGGGGAGAGGGAAGTCTGGGCCTCCCTACTTAGGCTGCTACCCCCGCGACCCGACCCCGGATAAGCGGAAGAAGATGGATGGATGGATGGATGGATATATATATATATATATATATATATATATATATATATTATATACATATATATATATATATATATACATATATATATAATATATATATATATATATATATATATATATATACATATATATACACAAAAATGCATATACATACATGTATATATATACATACATTTACATACGTATGTATGTATGTAGTATGTATGTAGATGGCCTCGTTCATAGGAACGATGGTTTTAGAGAGGAGTAAAGGAGGCCATCTTTGTGAAAAGAAACCGTCCATCATTAAAAAGGGGTTGAGGCCTCCTGGTTCAACTGTCCCCCTCCTACAATGCTGTTATTGCTAGTATCACTCAGCCCTCTGTGAATAGCAAACAACCATCAGGGTACTAACGATCCATCGTTAGGCTGATGGTCCTCCTTGATCATGGGAGCAGCTGGTTTTGTTTGTCATCAGAAAACTGGTTGATCCACTGAGAGGGTGCTATTTATAAGACTAAGCTGAATACAGCAGCTCAGACTGAGGAAGTCTTTCAGACGAAAGACGAAACATTTCTACTTTTTTGTTTTGTTTTGTTTTTTGAATGTCCAGAGGACCAGACTTAGCTTTTTTAAATATGTATTTTACTTTACTGAAACTTCAAAATAATTATAATGGTCGTCTTTTCTTTTAACAGGTGTTTTTTTTCGGATAAATCCAGAAAAGGGAACCAAAGTGGAGAACAAACACTCAAAGCGTCGTCTCAACCTGAACCCCCGAGTCCTCACCCTGATACAGGAACTCACCGATCACGAGTGGTGTGACACCTAAATAAGGACTCTCTCTGTGGACTCTAACTTGTTCAATGAAGAGGTACTGCAAGTTTTTGCTTTTTGGACTATTAGCAGGAAAAAAATATTTGAAGTTTCTGCTCTGTGGACTGTTCATTGAAGAAGCACTGCAAGTTTTTGTTTTGTGGACTTTTAGCAGGAAAAAAATATTTGAAGTTTCTGCTCTGTGGACTGTTCATTGAAGAAGCACTGCAAGTTTTTGCTTTTTGGACTATTAGCAGGAAAAAAATATTTGACGTTTCTGCTCTGTGGACTGTTCATTGAAGAAGCACTGCAAGTTTTTGTTTTGTGGACTTTTAGCAGGAAAAAATTATTTGAAGTTTCTGCTCTGTGGACTGTTCATTGAAGAAGCACTGCAAGTTTTTGTTTTGTGGACTTTTAGCAGGAAAAAAATATTTGAAGTTTCTGCTCTGTGGACTGTTCATTGAAAAACCGCAAGTTTTTGGACTGTTCTGTTGGAGAAAAGGTACCGGTACTACAAGTTGTTGCTTTGTGGACGGTTGACGTATTGCACATTTTTGCCTAAACTTCCACATTTCCACATTTTTTGTTTAAAGTACTGTATTAAGACAACTGCTAAAAATGTAAACATTTACATTTAATTTATTTTAAGCTTTTTGCCTGGCATTTGGTACATTTTGTTAATTGAAAACTGTCTTGACTAAAAGAGGCTAATCTTCAGTTTTTGATTGTGGATTAAGTCAGAGTTGCTGAATTGTTTAAAAATGGTGACAATAAATTTTTCGAAAGTGATATGTACCTCTCATTCCATGATGTTACATTTTGCATGTTTTGTAATGACAGTAGTAGTACTGGTAGTCAGTTAGCGGGTTTAAAAAGTAACTTACCATTTAATTTGATTATTATTAGCGATGAACAAAATACACAAAATATCCTTTATTTTACATACAAAATTTTACTGTGGTTTTACCAGTTTAAATTAGTTTTTTGTTTGATATTTCCCAGTTAATTTAGCCAGTTGTTGATGTACAAAATGATTTGGTAGTAAGTTGTAGGTATTTAGTAATTCTAAGTGGGGTTAAATTTACATCAGTCCACACAAATTAAAAAAAATAAGTTAACACTAAGCATGGCTAATGAGCTATCTGAACTTATTTTTTTTGTATTAGTTGTACTACTTGATTTAGTACTGCAAACTTAAAAAAGATTAGCTTTTCTTACTCACTAATCTTAAGACTACCCAGCTGGCATTCGACCGACTTTAAACGTTTAAATATGGTTGAAATAGCGTCAGTTTAAGAAAAAACATTCATTCAACATCAAAACAACGTTGAACACCAAACCATTGAAATGGTGTTGTTAACTCACCATGGATTCACCTTTGAAATATAAACCAGTTTTGAGTTGTATGTATTATCAACATTATTTTTCACAAACGTGACAAAAAGATTTTGCTGGAATATGTTAGTTGAAAAATAACCTTGTTCCAACATCCAATCAATGTTGATTAATTAACCGTTGGAAAAGTGTTGACACATGAATAGTGATTCAATGTTGAAACCTCAACTATGAATCTAATGTTATGAGTTCTTCAACCCTTTTTATTTTCTCCCGGCATCTTTTCGGAACTTTTTTTTTCTTCTTTTTTTTTTGTATGGTGAACGGTGTGCGCACTAGATGGCGGTAATACACCGGAAGAATGTAAACTGCCACAAAACCTCACAGAAGAAGAAGAAGAAAGGTGTGCGCATGCGTGATGTGGATCGTCTATCTTCTAGGCTTTGCGCGGGCTAGCAACTACAACAACAGTAAGTAAAGTTTTGTAAATCACCTTAGTTAATAAACCCGTGACAAACTTTGAACGATTATTTTGGGGCATACAGTCAACCGCAGAATTTACCAACGGCTTTACTAGCTGTGCCGATATTTTAGCTAGCTAGCGGTCCGAGCTACCTAGCTCGGACTGCTAGCGTGCGGAGCCAGAAACAGACAGACACATGCATGTGGCCATGGTAAGACACTTAATCAAATATTCTCATTCATCTCTGTCTTCTTTGCAGAACAGAATGAGGCGTGGTGATCTTAAACTGTTCTTCTGCTTCATGTGTAGGCAGATGAGGCCTACCACATCGGGCCTTCTCCTTCCCAACAGAGTTGCCTATCCATGGAGAAAGTTTTAGAAGTGGCCAGGAGGTCAGGGAGGGTCCCATGTGAGGAACACGACACTCAGGCCACTTTTTCTCCTTAAAGTCATAAAGAACGTTTCATCCTCCATCTTTAAAAAAATAATAATTTCCACCTTTCGCTTCATTAAACGTTACACGTTTGTGTTTACAGGCAGTCCATCCTGGTTATGGCTTCCTGTCAGAAAACAGAGTTTGCAGAAGCTTGTAAACAGGAAGGAATCATCTTCATCGGACCACCTTCTTCAGCCATCCGAGACATGGGCATCAAGAGGTGACCCACCTTCCTGAAACACATATTTTTGAGTTTTTCTGATGAGGACTGAGCGTCTTTGCAACTGTAGACATTTTTTTCCAAAAGTTATAATGCAATTTTTTTTTTTTCTTGTCTCAGCACATCCAAACACATCATGTCAGCTGCTGGGGTGCCAATCACAGGTGGTTACCATGGAGAGGACCAAACCAACGAGAGGCTGCAGGCAGAGGCTGCAAAGATTGGTTATCCTGTGATGATCAAGGCAGTCCGTGGAGGAGGAGGGAAGGTGAAAGGACGCAGAGAAGAACTGAAATAACTTTGATAGCATAACTTCCACGAGCTTGATTTGAACCTTGCGTGTTTTAGGGAATGCGTATCGCCCGGTCAGACTCGGACTTCATCGAACAGCTGGAGTCAGCGAGACGTGAAGCCAGGAAGTCCTTCAATGATGACGTCATGCTTATTGAGAAGTTCGTAGAGGATCCCAGGTACGCTCAGAGGACTGTTTGATTTGGTCTTTGAAGAACTAGCAAGTTTTCAAATGTCTCGCTGTGTGTTGTTGGCAGACATGTAGAGGTTCAAGTGTTTGGAGACATGCACGGTAACGCCGTCTATCTGTTTGAGAGGGACTGCAGCGTCCAGCAGAGACATCAGAAGATCATAGAGGAAGCTCCAGGGGTGAGTGGAGTTCACAGCTGTTTACATTTAAAACAGATGTCCGTTTGACACGGTTTAACCAAAACAGAGGGTTTATATTCAGCATCTTTGTCACATGAGACATTTTAAATTCAAAGATCCGGACATGAAGTTGAGGTACTAATTGTGAAGTAATCCTTCCATCGTTGTGTAATTGTGACATTATTTTCTTCTTAATATTTGTTTTTAGTCCCGTGAATTATTTGAGTAAAAACATGATTTATTTATTTATTTTAATTTAAAACACAAAACAATTTCACATATTGTATGAAAACAAAACATACAATGAAAGGTAGCAGAAAGAAGAAGAATCTTATTATACCTGCCCCTTTTTTAAAACAATCAATTGAAAAATCAATTCAAACAATAATCATCTATAAATAACAGAACAAAATTAATAACTCATCCCAATTTTCAATTTCTAGTACATTTCACATTTAACTAATTTATATGTGTTTTTTCAACAATTTAGTTTTGATCATTCTCTTAAACATAAACATTGAATTTGCTATTTTTTTTTTTACATAATTTTCCAAACCATTCCACAATCCAATTCCCTGTATTGAAGTAGATCGTCCCTTTAATCTGGTTTTGTACTGTGGTTTTACAAAAATCTCTGTTCCCTTAAGATTGTAGCAACTTAGGGATTTAACTGCAGGCAGCTTTTTGTGGTCAGTGAGGCTTCAAAAGTGTGAGGGATCTTAAGAAGCATTTTGTTTTGAAGCTTTTTTCATGAATCACAACAGGTTACCAGCACCTTCTTCACCTGAGGTTTAAATTATGTGGATATGTTTTATAGACACTT
>JBBPBX010092871.1:0-13657 GCA_038048925.1 Garcialebias charrua
ACAGGTGGTGGAGGCAGCAGGAGATGATCATCAGCAGGTGGTGGAGGCAGCAGGAGATGATCATCAGCAGGTGATGGAGGCAGCAGGAGATGAGCACCAACAGGTGGTGGAGGCAGCAGGAGATGATCATCAGCAGGTGATGGAGGCAGCAGGAGATGAGCACCAACAGGTGATGGAGGCAGCAGGAGATGAGCACCAACAGGTGGTGGAGGCAGCAGGAGATGAGCACCAACAGGTGATGGAGGCAGCAGGAGATGAGCACCAACAGGTGGTGGAGGCAGCAGGAGATGAGCACCAACAGGTGATGGAGGCAGCAGGAGATGAGCACCAACAGGTGGTGGAGGCAGCAGGAGATGAGCACCAACAGGTGATGGAGGCAGCAGGAGATGAGCACCAACAGGTGATGGAGGCAGCAGGAGATGAGCACCAACAGGTGATGGAGGCAGCAGGAGATGAGCACCAACAGGTGGTGGAGGCAGCAGGAGATGAGCACCAACAGGTGGTGGAGGCAGCAGGAGATGAGCACCAACAGGTGATGGAGGCAGCAGGAGATGAGCACCAACAGGTGGTGGAGGCAGCAGGAGATGAGCACCAACAGGTGATGGAGGCAGCAGGAGATGAGCACCAACAGGTGGTGGAGGCAGCAGGAGATGAGCACCAACAGGTGATGGAGGCAGCAGGAGATGAGCACCAACAGGTGATGGAGGCAGCAGGAGATGAGCACCAACAGGTGATGGAGGCAGCAGGAGATGAGCACCAACAGGTGGTGGAGGCAGCAGGAGATGAGCACCAACAGGTGATGGAGGCAGCAGGAGATGAGCACCAACAGGTGATGGAGGCAGCAGGAGATGAGCACCAACAGGTGATGGAGGCAGCAGGAGATGAGCACCAACAGGTGGTGGAGGCAGCAGGAGATGAGCACCAACAGGTGATGGAGGCAGCAGGAGATGAGCACCAACAGGTGATGGAGGCAGCAGAAGATGAGCACCAACAGGTGATGGAGGCAGCAGAAGATGAGCACCAACAGGTGGTGGAGGCAGCAGAAGATGAGCACCAACAGGTGATGGAGGCTGCTGGAGAGGAGCATGAGCAAGTTGTGGAGTCTGCGGTGGAAACCCCATGAGAGGACATCACTGTCGCTGCAGATGGGGAGGAGGAAGATGAACCAGCAGCAAAAAGGCCACAAACAGTATGTGTGCTGCAGTTTAGTGTGAGAAAGAAAAAAAAATTGCTGCACTCCTTGTTTTGAAATATTTTTACAGTTGAATAATAACATAAGTGGTTGTTTTTTCTCATTTAATAAAAATTAATGTGGTAAACATTCCTGAAACATTTGATTCAGCACTAACATGTAAACATGATGAAATTGATCACATTTTAAAGTAAACATTTGATGTATTAACATATTTCATTAACAGGGATTAACCCTGTCCAAATAAAAGTTAAATGAATTTCAGGTAAGAAATAAACTTGTAATGAAACAGATCCATTTTGAAGTAAACATTTGATGTAATTAAACATTTCCAGTAAATGTGATGAACGTGTGAGTTAATACATTTTGATAGAAAACACACAAAAAAAGTCAACAGCATGTTTTACATAATTATGTCTCCCTTGAAGTACAAGCTCTGAGAAATATCTTTAGGAAGCTTCATGCTTTCTGTAGACGTCCAGCCATGTCTGTGTGGTCCACACAAGGTCACAGTGGTTTGATTATGCACCTGTGCAGAGTGGGTGATGCTTCTGCAGGTGAACTTCATCTCCTGCCTCCAGCTGCTGGATGCTGCATGTCTTGTATCTGTGAGGGAACTTCCTCCAGGCAGCAGCGATCACACTGAGTCCATCAGAAGATGCTCCAAGTTCAGGAGTTGGTGTTTATGATGAAACCACATGCTTTAACTTTAAGATTTTTTTTACTGCTCGCTGTATTTTAATGTAGGTGTTTTGATGATTCACACACCATTTTATTTCTGTGTGTAGACACACTGTTACTCAGCATGACCCACGGTGTTCTGGTGGCTCAGAGTCAGAGCAGAACCTGTGAACACAATTAAAATGGTGAATGAAAAGACAATCTATAATATACAGTATATATATGCATCTTAATACATATACTGTATATAGTGATTATAGTAATCTAATCAAGATTTGAAGTCTACATGTTATTAGACATGCTCAAGTCATTAAAAATAAGGTAATTTTCAACTTGGACCTTTGTAATTTAGTTAAAAAACATACTTTAAAAATCAAGTGTTCTCAGTTTTTAATACTCATAGCATACAGAAGGTTGTTTGATTCTGAAAGAAATGTAAATTAATAATTTATGTACAATTAAGGAGCCAAAAACAACGTACCTTCAACGTATTTACAATCTGGGGGCTTTAAAAATGTCCAAATCATCTACCCAGCTGTTCATAGATTGGACCAGCTCTCCCAGTGATTTGTAATTATAAAAAAATTGTGTGGTGTAAACACTGACACAGACCAGGGGCCTCATGTATCAAAAACCTGCGTGGATTTCCTACTGAAAAGTGACGTACGGTGAAATCCAGAAAAGTGTCTACGCACAAAAAGATCCAGATTTATCAAACTGTGCGTACACCTGAATCCACGCACATTCCTTTTGTACATCACAATTGACGTGGAACTGAGCGCACGTGAGACACCTCCCCTGACACGCCTACATTTACATATGTTAAACAGATGCAAATTACTTCCTGCATGTGTGAAGGACATGTTTGTTTGATCCCTGCGCGATCAGAAATGATTTCTAGATTCGGGAAAATAATGAATTCAATATAATATGAGTGAGGACAAACATCCTAAGTAAGAATAGTAATAAAATGTGTTCATCATGCAAAGAACGAGTGATTGTCGGTATTTGTGTGCGCGCGCACCCTGCTGTGGTGCGCGAACCGGCTCATTCATTCATTCTGTGTGGAAATATTAACTTTGCGCACGAGTTTATTACCATTATTACTGTAAACACAGAGGAACTTACTTGGATGTTTGCTAGAACATAGATCTTTGTTTATGTAGATGATGTGAAGAAACGAGTCTGTGCGTCTTGGTGGAGACATTTCATGACATCACGTGATGTTGGCGTCTCCAGACGCTGCGCCCTCCGCAGCCCTGTGCGCAGTCTGTCTGTGAAGCTTTTACTCTCCTACAAGTTATATAAGGTGTACTTTCACGTGTCATTTTGGAGAAATCTACAATAAACGCAGATAATGAAACACCTCCAGCTGCCGTGTCGACACCGGTGAGGGTGCGCGCGCGCTCCAAGCGCGACCACTCAGCCTTTGGAATCATATGGATGAGACATTCCATTGGACATGATCCGGCTTTGTGTGGACTGGACTGCACAGTCCCGATCGACCTGCAGCTCCCTCTGTGGAACAGTTTGACCGCTGCTTCTGTATGCACGCGTGATGCACGGCTCCCCAGAGCGCAGCAGCAGTGCCAAACTGAAAAATGATTATTTCTGAAAACGGCTGATAAGCCATATCCTAGATCAGAAAATTATATCTGTTTCTAAATAAATGCTCTGCGTGTTACACTATTATATCCTCCAGTAAGGCTGAATGAATCCGTTCCTGTTAAATTTATTTTTGGCACAACTTTGCGCGTCCTTTATTTCACTGCGTCATGTGGATGTAATACTTGTTAATCGTGTGTTTGGAGGGAATATTAATCATTTTCACATCATGAACAGTTAATAATAATAATAATAATAATAATAATAATAATAATAATAATAATAATAATAATAATAATAATAATAATAATGAATTCAATTTATAACGCACTTTTCATTAATGGAAATCTCAAAGTGCTACAAGGTGCAACATATTTGAATGTCAATAAGACAAATAATAAAACAATTAAAATCAACAACAGTATCAGCTAAGATCAAAAGTAGAATCATGAGGAGTAAAGTATGCTCGGTTGAAAAGAAAGGTCTTCAAGCCGCTCTTAAAGTCAACCACAGACTGTGGGGCTTCAGTTTCTCTGAAACACCTGTAAGTGTCGCCAAAGGAACAAGAACCACAGAAACGTGCGTACGCCTGCTCGGGAGCTTGCGTGGATATGTACCTGGATGCGCATATATTCACGTTCAGTTCAGTTTTGATACATACGGGGTTTTGCGTGGAAAGTGACGTGCGCAATGTTTTTGTGCGCACGCACGGTTGATACATGAGGCCCCAGGTCTGCTAAAATGACTGGGAATGTCAGTGGAGGTAAGTATTACTCGGGTCTTTTCCTTTTTTCTGACCAGGAAAAATGGCGGACGAGACGGGAACGCCCCCGACACGCCCCCTCACGGTCACATGCGCTCCAAAGCTCTATATTGTGTATGCTGTTCAGTGTCAGAAGGTGATTTGATTTGATTTGATTTGATGTTTATTCATTCATTTTAAAAGAACAATACAAAACAGTTTCATCAGATACAAGAATACAAGTAGGATAAAATGAAGGGAGCAGAAAGAAGATGAAATCTTATTATATCTGCCCCTTATTTCACAGTTTGTTCAACCAATGATAACCTTCAAGCAACATCACAGAATGAATAATTCTACTTATTTTTCTAACTGTAATACATAAACTAGATCACAAAATGAATAATTCTACTTAATTTTTCTAACTGTAATACACAAACTACATCACCCATAATTCTACTTAATTTTCTAACTGTGATACACAAACTACATCACAAAATGAATAATTCTACTTAATTTTTCTAACTAATACACAATTTTTCTAACTAATACACAAACTACATCACACTTAATTTTTTTTTCTACTTAATTTTCCTATTTTTTTATTATTTTTTTTACTTAATTTTCCTAACTGTAATACACAAACTAGATCATAAAATGAATAATTCTACTTAATTTTTCTAACTGTAATACTCAAACTAAAAGATGGCACAACATCAAGATGTTCACAAAATGAATAATTCTACTTAATATTCCTAACTGTAATACACAAAATACATCACAAAAATGAGTAATTCTACTTAATTTTTCTAACTGTAATACACAAACTGCTTCACAAAATGACTAACTCTACTTAATTTTTCTAACTGTAATACACAAACGCACTAAGCTACATCATAATTACAACACAGGTGTAATACACAAACACGCAAGGTTACATCATACTGTATATAGTTTTTGTGCAAATCCTTTTTGACCTTTTTCTTAAATGTATACATTGATTTTTCATTTTTAACATCACTCTCCAGAGCATTCCACAATCGAACTCCCTGAATTGATTGAATTGGGCGGCCGTGGCGTAGTGGTAAGGGCAGTCGTCTCCCGATCGGAAAGTTGGCGGTTCGACTCCCGGGACCCGCACCATGTGTCGTTGTGTCCTTGGGCAAGACACTTAACCCTGAGTTGCTCCCGGTAGGACTGGAAAGCACCTTGCATGGTAGTCTGCCGCCACCGGTTTATGAATGTGTGTAGCATTCAATATATGTGTAGCACTTTGAGATTTTCAGTAATGAAAAGTGCGTTATAAATTGAATTAATTATTATTATTATTATTATTGTGCAAATCCTTTTTGACCTTTTTCTTAAATGTATACATTGATTTTTCATTTTTAACATCACTCTCCAGAGCATTCCACAATCGAACTCCCTGAATTGAGGTAGACCGTCCCTTTAAGCTGGTTCTGAATTGTGGTTTGATGAATATCTCTGTCCCTTTGAGATTGTAATAACTTTGTCTTTTTATAAAGTTTCTTTGGATATTTAACGGTAATGTGTTATTATGAGCCCTATACATAACTGATAGAATACTATATTCTACCAATTCCTGGAATTTCAATAAGTTTAGCTGAAGAAACAAAGTGTTTGATGGGTGACTGAAATGTTTTCTGGTGATTACTCTAACAGCTCTCTTTTGTAAAATAAAAACAGGCTTTGTAATAGTTTTGCACGCTTTTCCCCAAACCTCAATACAATAGATTAAATGTGGAGCAATGATTGTGTTATACAACATATGTAAAACTTTATCAATTAAAAAATCCCTGACTTTATACAGTACTGCAATTGATCTAGCTATTTTAAAAAAATGGAATTTACATGATGTTTCCACGTCAGTTTGTCATCAATGATAACACCCAGAAACTTCACTTCACTCACTTTACAGATCACAACATCTTCAATTTCAAATGGATCGTCATCAACAATTCTCTTTTTGTTACTGAATATCATGTAATTAGTTTTATCTAAATTCAAAGATAATTTGTTTAATTTAAACCAAGTTTGTATTTTTATAAATTCTGTTTTCATCATATCCAAAATCTGTTTTATGTCATTACCCGAACAGAAAAATGTGGTGTCATCGGCAAAAAGAACACATTTAAGTAGTCCTGACACATTTACCAAGTCATTCACATATAAAATAAATAACTTTGGTCCAAGCACAGAGCCCTGAGGAACTCCACAAGTGATATCACGGAGGCCATATCTTTTTTTTTCTTTCACATATTTTTATTGATATTTTGCATATAGAACAAAGGTATTTACAAATTCGAGGGTATAAAAGTGTTGAAGATAACCAAACTATTCACACCTTTGACTCTAACATGCCTTTTTTTTTTCCCCAGGAACACCAAACACATACAGAACACCTCCAATAGTGAAACACAGTAAAGTGAAAGTAGTAGTAAATAAAATATAAAACAATAAATTGAAATAAATTGAAATAACTTTTAAGTAAAAAAAATAAAATTAAATAAATTAAAAAAGAAATAAAAAAGAAACCTAGGTGTGCAGGGGAATTTGTATTTCTACATTAAAGCAACAAATTCCATAAATGGCTGCCAGATAGAGTAGAATTTGTTCAAATTTCCAGATTTAGTATATCTAATTTTCTCCACTTTCAAAAAGGACATGACCTCATTTATCCACATTGTGCTGGATGGAGTTTTAGTTGATTTCCAATTACAAAGAAGGTGACGCCTAGCGATCAAAGAAGTAAAAGCTATCACCTTCAACTCTCTTGTGGAGTATTGACTATATTGCTCCGGGAGACCGAATATGACAGTATAAGCCGAGATGTCAATAGTTTTCGAAAGTACAATCGATATGGTATGAAAATAAATTTGCCAGAAGTTCACAAGGGCTGAGCACGAAAAAAACATATGTGTAAGATTGCAGGGCGAGCCTCCACAGCGGTCACAAACATCTATTACATTAGGGTAGATCCGTGCCAGTCTAGATTTTGAGTAATGACATCTGAATATTACTTTGAACTGTATCAGACTCAGGCGGGCACATATAGAGGTATTATGAATAGCCATCAGAGCTTTCTCCCACCAGTGATCATCAAAAACTAGCCCCAATTCCTGCTCCCAAGCTCTCTTAGTGCTTGTGGTTAAAAACACATCATATGATTGAATAGAATTATAAATCTTTGAAATTAAGGACCCTTGCAATGGGTTAAGTTGTATAAATTCGCTCCACGGCTGTTCAGGAGGCAGATGAGGAAAATTAGGAAATAAGGATTTTGCACAAGCTCTTATCTGAAAATATCTAAACAAATGAGAGGGTGGGAGATGAAATTTAGAAGCTAAATCAGTGAAAGAGCAAAACAACCCTTCTCTAAATAAATCTTTGAAACATTTTAGTCCTTTATTCTGCCATAAGGAGAATGTTGGATCAGTAAGAGCAGGTTTAAACAATGGGTTTTTTAAAATTGGGGTCAAGACTATGGGGTCTGTAAATTTAAACTGTTTCCTAAACTGAAACCATATCCGGAATGTATCTACAACTATGGGGTTGGTAGTTTGGCCTGAGGGATTCACAGAAGTTGGACCTGTAAGCAAAGCTGAAAGTGAAGCTGAGGGACATGAATATATTTCTAATTCACACCAGGTTATATCAACGGGATTAGACCAGAAAGCAATTTTGTTAATATTAGCTGCCCAGTAATAAAATCGAAAATTTGGTAAGCAAAGACCACCATGAAACTTACAGTTCTGAAGTGTTTTTTGTCTTACTCTGGGTGTTTTGCCGTTCCACAAAAAATTACCAATAGCTGAATCTAAAGAATTAAAAAAACTTTTTGGTAAAAATACAGGTAGACATATAAAAAGAAACAAAAATTTTGGCAGGATGTTCATTTTAACAGTACTTATTCTCCCTATCAAAGAGAGTGGGAGGGATTCCCATTTTTGAAAGTCTTTTTTGATGTCCACCAAAAGTGAAAGAAAATTTTTAGAGTACAGAGACTTAAAAGATCTGGTTATGTTGACCCCAAGATATCGAAAACCTGAAGGGCATAGCTTAAAAGGGACATCCGATTGGGAGAGTTGTAAGGCCAAGTGGTTAACAGGATAGCATTCACTCTTGATGACATTAACTTTATACCCTGAGAAATGGGCGAATCTGTGAAAAAATTTCACAATTGCGGGACAAGTTCTTATTGGATCAGTAACATATAGAAGCAAATCGTCTGCATATAATGACAATCTTATTTCTGTATGGCTCCTGATGATTCCATTAACACTTGGAGAGGATCTCAAAAAAATACTCAAAGGCTCTATTGCAAGTGCAAACAAAAGGGGCGATAGGGGGCAACCTTGTCTGCATCCTCTATTTAAAAGAAAATATCCGGATCTGTTATTATTGGTAATAATACTGGCACAGGGCAAAGTGTAAAGAAGGCGTATCCACGATATAAAGTTTTTACCAAATCCAAATTTTTCCAAAACGACAAACAAATAACTCCATTCAACCCGATCGAATGCCTTCTCAGCGTCAATTGTTATGACAACCTCAGGCGCTAGTGAAGTCCCCCTCGAATAAATAACATTCAACAATGTACGAACATTGTAATAAAGTTGACGTCCCTTTATGAAGCCAGTTTGCTCCCTGGAGATAATTGTTGGGAGAACTCTTTCAAGTCTTTGAGCCAGGGCCTTTGCAAGAATCTTTGTGTCAACATTCATTAAAGATATTGGCCGGTAGGAGGTACAGAGATCAGGATCCTTGTCTTTCTTTAAGAGAACGCTGATAGAAGCTTGCCTTAGTGAAGGGGGAAGTGAACCGAGTAACAGAGACTCAACATAGACAGAATAAAGCAATGGAATAAGTTTAGCTTGAAATACTTTAAAAAACTCAGATGGGAATCCATCAGGTCCCGGAGCTTTATTATTTTGCATATTTTGTAAAGAGGTATTTAACTCCTGGATAGTCAGACCAGATTCTAGATGATCAATCAATTCTGGGTGTAAAGAAGGAAACTGAAGCTCATCCAGGAACTTATGCATATCAGTCAGATCTGTTGGAAGTTCAGATTTATACAGGGACTCATAAAATGATGAAAAAACCAAATTAATAGTTTGCATGTCCTCCTGCTGGACCCCCGAGCCGTCTGTAATACGACATATTGAACGTGAAGCTGCTTGGCGGCGCAATTGATGAGCTAATAATCTGCTTGGCTTGTCTCCATGTTCATAATACCTAGCACGAGAATGAAGCATAAGGCGCTCCGCCTCATTAGTTGTAATAAGATCCAGCTCAGTTTGTAGGACCAAACGACGCTTTGAAAGATTATCAGATGGAGTAGCTGCAAGCTGTTGATCAACCAATTCCAACTCAGATACAAGCTTCTGAATCTTTGACATCTTCAATTTCCTCACATGCGCAGAATATGAAATTATCTGACCACGTAAATATGCCTTCAAAGAATCCCACAGGAGCGCCCTAGAAATTGGTTCAGAATCAGAATCATTAAGTGCAATAAAATCCTCTATTGCGTCCGTAATAAATTTGTGAAATTTATCATCTAATAATAATGAGGTGTTAAATCGCCATTGAGAGGGATATCGAGGCCCAGGTGCAATCTGAAGATCAAAAGAGACAGGAGCATGATCCGAAATAATGATTGGGTGATATGTAGCATTTGATACTTTAGGCATAAGTTTAGCATCTATAAAAAAATAATCTATACGTGAAAAAGTCTGATGAACAGGTGAATAAAAAGAATATTGCTTATTGTTCGGATTATGAGATCTCCAGGGGTCAACACAACCATTATTTAACATGAAACTATTTAGGGTTCTAGCCATTGATGATTGGGTTAGAACAGGTTTAGAACGGTCTAACAGAGGATCTATAGTACAGTTCATATCCCCACCAAAAATCAAAACAGAGTCATTCAAAGATGGCAAAATTTCAAACAGCTTATTCATAAAACCAGGATTGTCAAAATTGGGAGCATATACATTAACTAGCAAGGTGGATACATGGAATAAAGTACCTAATACTATCAGATATCTGCCATCTTTGTCTGAAATGACTTTAGACATTTTGAATGGTACAGATTTACCTATTAAAATAGCAACCCCTCTAGACTTTGAATTAAAACTGGAGTGGAGTACCTCTGCAACCCATGAACATTTAAGTCTAGACTGGTCTTTAATTCTCATATGGGTCTCCTGTAGAAAAACAATGTCAGGTTTCAAACGTTTTAAATGAGATAACACCTTACTTCGTTTGACAGCGCACCCTAAACCTCTAATATTCCAGCTAATAAATCTTACATTTGAGTTATTTGCATTAGCCATGTAAAATATGCGTTAATATTGATGAAACATTCAGCCTCCGCCCCCACGTACCAGGTAAAGAATAAAAAAATAAAATAAAAAAATAAAAACACACACACACACACAACACACCACATCCCTCCCCCAGATAGCACTTACCATTATCCCATCCCCAAACGACGGAATACCAGTGCAAACTCCAATAGGAGTCATAAGCCTAAAGACTAAACTTAAGGTTTTGAACCCAACCATCAACCTCAATTCACCCCAACTCAGTTGGAGCTCCTGCAAACAAATATAAACGATCGTGTATTTAATAACAGAATAAGTATATTACATGTCACCAAATCCTCTTGTGTCTCCAGTTGGTCTAAAGTTTAGACCAACCTAAAAAGCCTAAATAAAAATTTTCCTAAACTGAACAATATGAACAGCGTCACTCACTTCATATTAAACTAAACAAGATCAAAAATATTTCAAATAAGCAATACAGCCACCACTGTCAAAAGTCATTTTAAAATAAAGAAAAATCTGATTGAAACTTTTACTTACAGTCAAGCCATAGTTTTAATTTTAAGGTGGTGCTGGCAGTTTTA
This sequence comes from Garcialebias charrua, assembly GCA_038048925.1. Taxonomy (NCBI): domain Eukaryota; kingdom Metazoa; phylum Chordata; class Actinopteri; order Cyprinodontiformes; family Rivulidae; genus Garcialebias; species Garcialebias charrua. Next base: position 11,161 of record JBBPBX010092871.1, read on the forward strand.
TTTTGTCTTCAGTGTTTTCACGAAGGCAGCCGCCTCCACAGGTGAAGTAAACTCTCTCGTGACACCTCCTTTAGTAATGCAAAGTCGAGCTGGATGCAGCAGCCCAAACCGTATGTCCGGAACCTCTCTGAGCTGATGTCTGACGTCATTGAAAGCTGCACGGGCTTTTGCAATCCGAGCAGTAAAATCAGGGAAGATGGAGATTGTGGCGTCTCCCACTTTTACCCGCTGCTGGACTCTGGCCCGCTGTAGAATGTCGGCGCAGTCTGTATAATAATGTAAACGAGCTATTATAGGGCGGGGCCGCTCACCCGGCTTCGGTTTGGACTGTAGAGATCGGTGCGCCCGGTCCACCACCGGTTCCTTATCCAGGCCGAGCGCATCCTTAAGCAGGGTGGAAATCATATTAGCGCTGATGGGGTTACGCTCCTCCGGAAATCCAATAATTCTAATATTATTCCGCCGAGATCTTGACTCTAATTCCTCACATTTATTATCAAGAGCGAGGACCTGCACCGAAAGCTTGTCCAAATTACTCTTGAGTGAAATCACATCATCAGTGCATGAAGACAGCGGTCCCTCCATGCCTGCAACAGTCACCTTTAATGTATCCACCTCCGACTTAATAGCCACAATGCTGTCATTCAGCTCCGACTTCACGCTGTGCAGCTCCGACTTAATCTGGGACAGATTATTATTCAGCGCCGTCTCCAACTCCGTCTTAAAAATGCTCACCATCTCTTCACGGAGTGCACCGAGAAGTTCAGCTTTAAACTCCGACACGTTCCAAGAAGTTTCTTCTGGCTGTCGCCTGGCAGCCGCGCCCCTCGGTGAAGTCTCCACAAGCTGCGGCGGTGATGACAGCGTGGGAGCAGACCTCCCCGCTGCGGCCGTCAAATTGATCGTGTTTTTAGATTTTGGAGGCATCTTGATTTATAAAAGAGCTCTTATAAAGTTTAGAGGACAGGCAACATGAAATGCCCAAATGCACCTTTTCTTAAAAGAACAATTTGCAGGATTGCAGGAGCTCCCTCCGACACGTCTTACTCCATCAGGTGCAAAACCGGAAGTCAGAGGAGGCCAGATCTAACATCATTTATTTGCACAAACTGTTTCCTGTCCTTCAAATAGCTAGATACCCACTGTAATGCTGGTCCTCTAATACCATATTTATTTAGTTTTTCAAGGAGAATGGTGTGGTCAATGGTATCAAATGCTTTTTTTAGATCAACAAAAACACTAACACAGTACTGTTTATGATCGACAGCATTAGTTATTTGTTCCATTAAATCCATGAGAGCCATTGACGTAGAGTTTTTTTCTCTAAACCCATATTGACTGCTACTTAAAATATTTTGTTTATCAATAAATTGATCCAATCTGGTCACAAATAGTTTTTCTAGAATTTTTGAGAACTGTGGTAATAAGGATATTGGCCTATAATTATTGAATACACATTTATCACCATTTTTAAAAAGAGGAATTACCTTTGCTACTTTCATGTTATCTGGAAATATTCCTGTTGAAAAAGATAAATTGCATATATATGTAAATGGTTCAATAACATAACTTATTATTTCTTTTACGAACATCATATCCATGTCCACCCAGTCTTTTGATCTCTTGTCTGAGAGATTTTTTACCATTTTCATAATTTCCTCTTTGTTAGTTCCACTAAGAAAAATACTGTTGGTGCAGCTTTTAATTGAATGACACACCTTATTATCTACTTTTGGTATTTTAGCTGCAAGGCTTGATCCAATATTTACAAAATATTGATTAAATTCATTTACGATATCATTCTCATCATGTATTTCTTTGTCATCTTTCACAAAATATTTTGCAATGTTCGTTTTTGCTTTATGACTTTTTAGAACATCATTTATTACTCGCCATGTTGTTTTAGTGTCACCATTGCTCTTGTTTAATAAATCACTATAGTATTCTTTCTTGCATCTTCTTATAATCATTACCAATTTATTTTTATATTTTTTATATTTTTCTTCAGCTTGTTGTGTTCTCGTTTTTAAGAAACATAAATACAAGTTTTTTTTTTTTTACAAGCATTTCTCAACCCTTTAGTCATCCAAGGTTGGTCAACAATATTTCTTTTTCTACAATTTCTTTGCACACAATTCTTTTCATACAGAGCTTCTAAAATGTTCATAAATTCATCATATGATCTGTTAACATCATCAATATACACGTCCTTCCAGTTTTGCTTCTGTAAATCATCTTTTAATTGATCCATAGCTTTTTTTGATGTGTTTATTATTTTTTTCTTAATTGTAACTTCTTTTGTAATGTTTTGATCATTTCTGTAGATAGTGAAAACTGGTAAATGATCACTTAAATCAGTTGTTAAGATACCACCTGTCATATCCCCATTAGTTATATTTGTGAAAATGTTGTCAATTATCGTAGCACTATGAGTTGTAATTCTTGTTGGTTTTGATATTAACGGATAAAGATTTAAACTATACATTGAATTTAGAAA
>JBBPBX010092872.1:0-13655 GCA_038048925.1 Garcialebias charrua
CCAAAAGGCGATGAAAAGGCAGTGTACTTTCGGTCAGCTTCATGCACTTCCACATTGTAATAGCCAGAGGTCAAATCCATGGTTGAGAAAAAGGCATTGCCCCCCAGAGCTGCTAGAGCATCAGCTGGATGAGGGAGTGGGTGAGCATCCTTGACAGTGCGTGCATTGATCCATCGGAAATCATTACAGATACGTAGGTCACCCGACTTCTTCCACACGATCACTAATGGAGATGCAAATTCACTGCTAGACTTTCGTATGATGTCACGCTCTTCCATCTCATCTAATGCCTCTCTCAATTTTTCATACTGGGTTGGTGGTATGCGCCTACATGGCAATCGAAATGGTTTCTCATCCATGACTCTGATGCGATGTAGGAAACCAGTGGCTTTACCACAATCCATCTTGTCCCTTGAAAAGATTGATTGGTATTGAACAATGAGCTCAGCCAGCTTAGCCTTATATTCAGGGGCAACGTCACATGACTCAATGTCCACATCCGACAGCCCCAGTCCTCTTAGCCTTGCCTGAGGGGTGTCAACTGTGCTCGGTGCCACAAGGTGAGGATGATCTGGTAAAGTCGAGTCCTCTGAGACGAGGCTGTGTTTTGTACTGTTGTCCAACGGTACTTGAACTTGTTGTTGGATGTCGAGTTGGGAACCAGCAAACATCTCCACTGAATCACAAGTACTCACATCCGCCAACTTAGTATTACGTCTCAAAGTAACCAGCTTGTCTGATGGATTAATGACCTTTAATGGGAGCCACCCATCTGCTCTCAGGATTGACACCGACCTCCCCACCAAGACTGTTCTCGGTTTAGATCTGGCGGTTGTTGGCTCCACGACAACAGTACATCCAGCCAACAGATTATTCACCTGTGGCAACTTGCCCCAAATCAGATGCTCTGTCATGGGTTCAAGAGTAACAGCTCGCTTGATTTTGATAGTTCCAACTGCATAATGGGCGTCTGAATCGGCAGCTTCCACCCTTGCCAACAAATGTAGCAGTTTCTGCTCTGCATCACTACTGTCACAGAGTGCTGTGGGGCCTTGGTCCTGGATGTCTTGCTTCAGCTTAAACCTGTTAATAATGTATTTCAACAGGTTACTGCCAACAATCAGTTCTTCATTCTGGTTCTCAACGATCAATGTTGGGACAATCACTTTGTAATCATAAAGATCCATCTCCAGATCGCACATGCCAGAAGGTAATGTCCTGGACCCCCCACATCCAATCAACACAGTGGCTGTCGGCTCAAGGGCGGGGCTTCTTAAAACATCCTGCTGTAACAGCTGAGGTATTACTTTAGAGCTCAGTGTGCACGCCATCGACCCGCTATCCAGCAAAGCTCTGACCGTAACCACTCCTCCCAGTGTCACATTTTCATAAAACAAGTTGTCATGTTGTTTGAGTCTCTGAATGTTTTGGATTATTGGTGTATATCCCATTTTTCTCACTTCACATGCACTTTGACATATAGACTCCATGTCATTTTCAATATTTGCAACAGGGGGATCACTTTTAGGCCCAACACTTGTCCCCACCACATGCAGGCCAGTCAGTTTTCCTGAGGCTGCACCACCTGCTTATCGCTCCCAGGCTTCCTCACCACAGTCCCTGGACACTCTGCTCGGATGTGGTCAGGTGCAAAACAGCTGAAGCACAGATGGTTGGACCTGCAGTGGTACTGAGTAGTGTGTCCACCCTCGCTACACACAGCACAAGGTAAGGCAGGCTTTACTTTCGTCGGCTGGTCCCTCTGGGTGTGTACATTGAACCTTCTTTGAACATTGTGCTGTTGTGGCTGCTGCTCCAGCATACGTTCAAGTAGAGCGATGACCCGGTCCAGGCGGTCTGGCGAGCTCTCAGCTGTCTTCCCAATAGCAGCAGCTGGAGGTAGTACTTCAGTACGGAGTGTCGCACTCTGCACAGACGAGGTGACTTCCTGGTGCTGGGAAGACAGGATGCTTGACATTTTGTGTTTGGTTAGTCGCTTGCGATTTCTGCAATTCTCAACAAGCTTCTCGTGAATTTCAGCCACTGTCCAATCTTTCAGCTGCTTACATTTGAATATGAGTGACAGTTCAGGATCAGGGCAGTTCTGGATAAACATGGCAGCTAGATCACCAGACAGAGAGTCAAAAGCCTTATTTTGTCTCTTTAAAGAGTCCTCTGTCATGTCCAAAGCTTTGTTAAGTCTCAGCCAATAGTCAAAGGGATGTTCGTCAGGGTGGGGCACCGTAGCATAAAAGTCTGCTAAGGGCAAGCTAGAGGACATAGTATCACTGAAGTGCTGCTTCAGTATCTCAAAAATGGGCTCAGGTCCTGTAGTCAGATTTAAAACTGGCTTACTGCGTATGCCAACTTTAACTACTTCATGTGCCCTCCCCACCAGCTTAGAGATCACCTCATCAGCCTGTTCAGCCACAGGGATGTCTTTCTTTCTCATATAAGTTAACATCATAACCTCCCACTCTTGGACTGAACATGAATCATGATCCCCTTTAAAACTCACAGGTTCTTTCACATCAGGGCGAACAATGACATTTAACATGGTAGACTCGTTAGCTGTAGCTCCAACCACCCCTGGACCCACTGTATTACTCAAACGGGTCTCAATGCAAGCTGCAATACTTTCACCTATTGAAACTCCAATTCGTGAAGCTATGTCACTCAAAAGTCTACCATCAACTTCACACTGTGGAGCATTAACAGTGTCATTAACTCTTTCACCCACATAAACAAAATTTGATTTTGGTGTGGATGCTTCTGGGGTATTCAAATACAAACCCCTACCTCTGGCAACTGCAGGCATAGGAGTAAACATTTCAAACCCCCTCCCCCTACCAAAATAATTATTGCTTGCCATAACTCAGCCCTTAATGATCAAAAGCAACAAAAAACAAAAAAATATATATATATAATAATAATTTTCAGTTATTATTATTAATTATTATTATTATTAATTATTATTAATTTGATCACTTACAAATTAAACACGAGCAAAAGTGCACCTTCAACAAATCAACAAGAAAAACCTGAATGAAAAAGCTGTAAAAACATTAAAACTTATTTTGTCTCAAAGTGCCCCTCCTCCTTCAGAGAGCGCAGCGCAGAGAGAGAGAGAGAGAGAGAGAGAGAGAGAGAGAGAGAGAGAGAGAGAGAAAAGAAAGAAGAAAAAAAAAGACCTCCTGTATCATAGTGCAGCCACAGCGCTCAATCAACACAAAACGGTTAAAATGAATTAAAAAAAATAGCTCCACACTTTCAGACTGGCCACTGCACTACCAGACTGAGCAGCGAAGAATCCACACGGGGCTGCGGTACCGGCCGGGTCTGATGAACGGGACAGATGCGCGCGCAGCCACCAACTGCCGCGGCTCCAGGGTGTAGACGCAGCCCACCAACTGCCGCGGCTCCAGAAAGTAGACGCAGCCACTCGCGCTGGAGAAGTTGAAGAACGGGTCACAGGCACCAATGTAACCTCATCAAATGGTGAATTCGTTCAGAATAATTCAGGTCTGCGTTGTGTTATTAAGGACCAGGAGACAGGATGAGGTGAAACGTTGTTTATCTGTACAGAACAGAATATGGACTGATCATAAATCAGGTTCATCACAGCGGGTACAGCACCTCATGCCCATCTCGTATGAACTGGCCAACTGCCGTATTTACAACATTAATATTAAACAGAAATACAAATAAATAAAATAATGTGTACCTGTACAGAACAGAATATGGACTGATCATAAATCAGGTTCATCACAGCGGGTACAGCACCTTATGAGGAAAATCATTTCATGTCAGCATCAAGCTAACATAATATTTTACTGGAGCGTTTAACTCAGTGGACCTACCTCATGCCCATCTCGTATGAACTGGCAATGAGATGTCTGTGTTCACAATATTTATAACCGCCAATCAGCCAGAGGGGGCGCTGTTTCACCCATTACACATGAACCTAAACTTGGAAGTAATGACAAGTGGAATTATATTCAATATTAACTATGTTACATATATATATATATATATATATATATATATATATATATATATATATATATATATATATATATATATATATATATATATATATATATATATATATATATATATATATATATATATATATATATATATATATATATATATATATATATATATATATATATATATATATATATATATATATATATATATATATATATATATATATATATATATATATATATATATATATATATATATATATATATATATATATATATATATATATATACATATTTATTGTGTGTGTATGTACAGGACACATGAGAACAGCAGGACAGTGGTGAAATGTGCTGTAGGAGTGACAGATATTCAGAATATTCTTAATAACATTTCTACTCCATCCTCCACGTTTAAATTGACCAGTTACATTGAAAATGTGTCTCTGACTTTATTTACAAGTTTATTCAAGTTAGGGACAACTTTGTGATCTTGGGGAAATTGTAGTGTACTTGCTGGCAGAGATTTTGATGCTGGTAGATATTCCTTGACGTTACTCAAGGGATGTCAAATGTTCCTCACTTTATATCTGACTTCCTTCAACAACTCGTCAAACTTACTTGTTACACAATCAAGATTGATCTTTACTGTGATTTTCTTATCTTCATTTGAATGTAGACTTTGTTTTGAGACACAAAGGACTTCATCGTAGCTGGAGAAGCGTAAATCAGAAGGAGAAAGGAGAAAAACAAAAAAGTTGAAATGAGTGCAAAAAAAGGTGGAATTAGCTGAAAAAGCTAATGTTAGCATCAAACCTGCTAAATAGTAGCTGAAATAACTGAAACTAGCAGAAATAAGCTGAAAGGAGCATAACAAGTTGAAATTAACAGATATATTTTAACTAGATGAAAGTAGCAGAAATCACCATGAAAAACGTGAATTTATCTGAAAACAGCTGAAATGAGCTAAAATACCTGTAAGCCAAATGCTAACTGAAAGGGCAGAAAAAGCTTAAATTAGCATAAACAGCAGAAAGAACATGTTTGCTCAGTTATGCTGAAAAAAGCAAAAATTAGCACAAAAAGTGGATATTATCTGGAATAAAAAAGCTGAAAAGAGCAAAAAATAAAATGAAATAAGAAATACAGTGGAAAGGTAAAAAAGCTGAAAGAAGCTCAAATTACCAGAAAGAAGTGGAGAGAACATATTTTTGCTGAATTAGGCTGGAAAAAGTTGAAATAAGTGCAACAAAAGTAAAATTAGCTGAAAAAGCTCAAATTAGCAGAAAAACCGCTAAATCGTATAGCTGAAATAGTAGAAAAAACTGAAACTTGCTTAAAAAAGCTGAAAGGAACAAAGCAAACTGAAATTAGCAGAAAATTTAGAAGAAGCACAAAAATGTAGCCTGGTTTAAACCAGACCCTTGTCCTTCACTTCGCTTTGGACTAGGGTCTGGCATCTCTGCCATAGACAACGATTTCTCCTGGAGATTTTTGAATGGACCAATCAGAGAACAGGAGGCAGAGTTTTGTTAGTTTAGCCTGGCGAGGTCCAGGCTATCAGATAAATTGCTCAGAAACCACTCGGTGGATATTTTTTCTGCCACCAGTGTGTAATTATATGTCTTTAATTTACTGACTGTTGGCCTAGATGAAACATTTGAGATAAAATTCGATTTTTTATCATTTATTTTCGTAGCGCACCCGAGGCTGTTTGGAAAATATCAAACCGAAACTATTTAATATCCAGCAGATTTGACCATTTCGTGAATTGATTTAGGAACTGTTAAGCTCAGGAACACTTCTGATATAACGTCAGCTATGAAATATATTTTTTCTCAGCAGAGAAATAATAGTTTTTTACCTTGTTTTATTGAAAATTCCTTCGTGGCGGCAGCCATTTTGAATGACGACGTCAGTCGACGTCGTTCAAAACTCCGCCTTCTGCTCTCTGATTGGTCCGAACAAAAATCTACCGGAGAAATGGTTGTGGATGGGAGAAGTCCCAGACTGTGCAGTGAAGGGAAATGAGAATTGAGCGGAGCTGTGCAGGAAGGCGAGGGCCAGGCTAACAAAAATGTTGTAGTTGGCAAAAAGACTCTTAAAAGAGCAGAAAACAGCTGAAAAAACAGCTGAAATTAGCTGAAAGTAGCTGAAAAAAGTTTATATTTGCACAAAGCTGAAAGAAGCTGAACCAGAAGAAAATGTGAAAATTTCCTATAAGGGAAAAAAGGTGGTAGGAAAGGCTAAATTTTTCAAAAATCTAAAGTTGCACCTATACCAAAAGTCATAGCACCCTTCTCCTGAACAAGCTGAACATTTTGAAATATGATTTGTTGAAATAGCACAAAAATTGTGCTACGATAAAGATGCCGAAAAACATACTGAAGCAAAATGGATCACAATAGTGTGAATGCTTCTTAAACATTCACACAGTCAGTATATAAACTCCTCAGAGTAAGCATTTACCGGTACAGTACTTGTAAATACCTCTTCCCTGACCCCCATGGGCGACCCCCATGGGCGTTTGCACCTTTCATAATCCCACCCACACTTTTAAGGAGCAGCAGCAAGAAGTCTTCTTCCTACCTGTCTGCTAACTGTAATGTTATGTCTACTCCTCAGTGTGGACACCATCCAGAGGGGCAGCATGGAGATACTCAGGCCTTGTTATACTTGAGCCGACGGCCCGTCGGATGTCTTTTACCCCCCGTTGAGTGAGCAAACATTGCGCAACTTTTGGCCACACTCCCGCTGCTATCCCCCGTTCGACAGCCTGTCGTGAACCCCCAAGCAGAACTCCGAGACGCCGACGATGCGGCTCGCAGCGTGTGATTGGTTCAAAGTTTGTGGGCGTTTTTTGTTTTTGCTTTGACAGACATTTGAAGAGAAACTTGTCTGTACCGAGCGCCTCAGCACACTACCCAACACACACACAAACACACACACACACACACACACACCCACACCCACCAATACATATATATATATATAAATATATATATATATATTTACGCGCGCGCACTCAAAAGCATTCCTGCGCCTCCATGCACCCTTTAAAACAAAGCAAATTCCGCTGTGAAACAACAAGCCGTGTTGGTCTAGTGGTAAAGACGTTGCGCTCCCACTCAAAGGACGTGAGTTCGAATCTCACATGGTTGTTTTTTTTATTTTTTTTAAATACGGTTATACGGGTACAGCGTGCAAAACTGTAACTAAAGCCTATTTTGTGTGAGAAATCATTTAATATCTTATATTTTTTTATATATGTGATTGCTATTTGAATTGATTGTTAATTTTGTTTGAAGAACAAAACCAGACTGAAGACCCACTTGTTCAAAAAAGCTTTCAGTGTGTAACTTGTATTACTTTTGGTATTTTAATATGTAGCATTTTTTATTTCCACTTGTTCAAAAAGCTTTCAGTGTGTAACTTTTATTACTTTTGGTATTTTAATATGTAACATTTTTTATTTCCATTGCCTTCTTTTATTACTGTTGTTTCTTATTCTATTTTCATTGATTTATTGTTCCAGTTTATTCATCTTTTTATCCTGTTAAGCACCTTGGTCAATGCAAGGCATTGTAGGAAGGTGCTATACTGTACAAATAAAGTTTATTATTATTATTATGAAGAAGGGACAGAAATAATGAGATTTTTTTCTTCTTCTGCCTCCTTTCATTTTTTTCATGAAATCCTGGAATGCAGTGGGAGGGAAGAGGGAGGGATTTATTATAATTTATCCCCCCACGTCTTGCCAAGTATAAACACTCATGCGGTCGGTGACTGGGTTCACTCAGCGGGAGGTAAAAGACATGTCGGCGGGAGGTAAAAGACACGAGACGCTAGTATAAACCCAGCTTAATAAGTCAGGCTTTATTAACTCTTGAACACCAACACATGTACAACTCATGAGCGTCACTCTACAGCCAACAGTGCATCACCTAATGTGTCCCCTAGAGCCCCAGTACCAACACATTGGTTCCTAGTGTCTGCTCACACATCTCCCCTTTTTAGCTTAGCTTCCATACTAATGCTTTTAAACTTAAATTGTCCTTGTTGAATTATAAACATGCTGAACAGACATACCAACACCCTTTTAAATGCTTTTACCAAGTGAACAGATTATACTAGCACTTTATCATTAATATTACAAACAACTATAACTTTGACCTATCTAGGGGTCAGGGTCGACTACCTGGGTCCCCAGAGCTGTGCAGGGATTATTCTGCCCTGTGGGCCACAGCTCACTTCTCTATGACTGCTATTTACAAGTCCAGTCTCTGCGGGATACGAACAACCCGTCCCGACCTGGTGACTGTGGAGCCATCAGGAATCACTCTGATGTGTGACCTGTTCCTTCTTAGACTCCCAGACGGCATGTCGATGTTGTATGACCGTGGGGTGTTCGCTGGACTGCTGATAGTCCCCGAGTTGTTGGTGTTCTTCACCCAGACTCTTTGTCCTGGGTTGAGCTCTTGTTTAGTCTGTGCTCTGTGTCTCTTGTTGAACCAAGAACCTTGCTTCTGTTTCAGCTCCTGGTCTTTTCTCCGGAAGAGATGAAGATCTGGCCATCTTGGTCGTAGTTTGTCTTCGCTGACCGGCAAAGGTGTCCTGATGTTGCGACCCATCAATAGTTGTGCCGGTGATGATCCTTGTGCCAGGGGTGTGGCCCTGTATGCCATGAGAGCCTTATGTGGATCCTCTCCCTTCTTCAGGAAAGATTTCACCGTCCTTACAGCTCTCTCTGCTTCCCCATTACTCTGTGGATAGTGAGGACTTGAGGTGACATGAGTAAAATCATAGTCCCTTGCAAAGGCTGCAAACTCCGCCGCTGCAAACTGGGGGCCATTGTCCGTGACAAGGGTTTCAGGGACCCCGTGCCTGGCAAAGATCGCCTTCATTTTGTTGATCACCGGGACAGCAGTAGTAGAGGTCAGGTTCACCACCTCAATGTATCTGGAGAAGTAATCTATTACCACCAGGTACATGGCACGTTCCCACTGGAACAGATCTGCTGCGACCCGCTGCCATGGCCTCAGAGGAAGTTGTGTTGACATGAGAGGTTCTGGTCTCTCATGAGCCTCTCGCACGCACGCTGTGCAGTTTTCAACCTTGAGTTTGATTTGTTTGGTCAAACCCGGCCACCAAATGGACTGTTGTGCTCTAGCAATGCATTTTGTCATGCCCTGGTGACCTTCATGAACCAGGTTAAGCATTTCTTCCTGCATGCTGGCTGGAATAACAAGTCTTTCACTTTTCATTAAAATTCCCTGCACCACAAGGAGGTCTTGGTGGTACTGCCAGTACACTTGTAGTTCAGGAGGGAGGCTCTTCCTGCTGGGTGGCCAGCCTGTTTGTACAAAGTCTTTAAGTTTTCTGCACGTGCTGTCAGTTTCTTGTGCCTGTCTGATTTGCACAAGCCTGTTTTCTGATGCTGGCAACTGTTGCACAATGTTGTTAACATAAGCACACACCTCTTCTTCCAGCTGCATGTCCTGTGTTGTAGGCGGAGCTTGTATTGGTGCTCTGGACAGCGCATCTGCCGTAATTAAATTTTTCCCTGGGACATGTTCAATCTTATATGTGAAGCGAAGCAGTCGCAATCTAAACCTTAGTATGCGAGGTGGCAGGTCATCAAGAGCTCTGCTTCCTAATAAGGAGATGAGAGGCTTATGATCTGTCTGGATCAAAAAGTCCATCCCTATCAGGTAAGATTGAAACCTTTCACATGCCCAAGTCAGTGCTAGTGCTTCTTTTTCAATCTGAGCGTACCTACGCTCTGCAGTTGTCATACTGCGTGAAATGAAAGCCACTGGACGCCAGTCACCTGTTGTTTGTCTTTGTGACAGGACCCCTCCTAAACCAAAGGACGAGGCATCTGCTGCAACTTTTGTTTCTCTGTTCACACAATACTGGGCGAGGACTGTGGGTGAGCTCAGTTCCTGTCGTAGCTCATCAAAAGCCCGCTGCTGTGCTGTCCCCCATTCCCAGGTTGTGTCCGCTTTGAGAAGCTCTCTTAAAGGTTGTGTGAGTTCAGCGATACGTGGGGAAAACTTTCCAACATAGTTTACCATGCCCACAAACCTCTTCACGTCAGCAGCATCTTTAGGTGTAGGCATCTCCATGATTGCTTTGATCTTGCCCGGGTCTGCTTCAATGCCCTGAGCTGTGACAACATGACCCAAAAACTTGACTTTCTCTACTGCAAACTGGCACTTGTCGTTGTTCAGAGTCAGGCCCTCCTGTTGGAGCCTCTCTAACACTCTATGCAGTCTGTAGTCATGTTGCTCTCTGGTGGACCCAAAAATTAGTATGTCGTCTGCATGACATACAGTGCCCTCCAGTCCTGACAACATTTGGGTCAGTCTCTTTTGAAAATGTTCAGGAGCGGACGAAATACCAAAAGGCAGCCTTTTGTAACAGTATCTGCCAAACGGGGTAATGAACGTGGTCAGATGGGCTGACTCTGGATGTAGAGGTACCTGCCAAAATCCTGCCGTAGCATCCAATTTGGTGAAAATTGTCGCACCTGTGAATTTGGCTAATGTCTCATCTACCGCAGGCAGTATGTGGCGCTCCCTACACACATATTCATTTAAATGAGTCAAGTCTGTGCATATTCTGACCTTTTCGTTGGGCTTAGGGGCCACCACCATTCCAGCACACCACTCTGTAGGTTCTTCAATGGGTTCAATCACCCCCATTTTCTCCATTCTCTCCAGCTCTGCCTTCACTTTGTCATATAAAGGCAGTGGGACTCGACGTGGTAGTGATAATGCATATGGTTTAGCACCCTCTTTCAATACTATTTTGTATTCTCCTTTAAGGAGACCCAGCCCTGTAAATACTTTGGGGTACAGTTTTTTCATGTCAGCCTCCAGCTCTTTAACACTGTCTATGGGGCGCAGCAACCCTAAAGCTGAAATAGCTGGGAAGCCTAGTAGTGGAGTCGACAGTCTCTGTATGACATACACTGGCTGTGTTGTAGTTTTGTCTTTGTATTTCATGAGAGCGTTGAACTGACCTTTCACTTGCAGGGCTTCACCACTTGGACCACACAAGGGCTTGTCTGCTTCGGTAAGTGGGCCATGTGTGTCTTTCGAGTAGGTGGCTGTTGGTATCACAGTCACATCTGCTCCCGTGTCCAGTTTGAATGTGATGTTTTTTCCGTTGATTTCCAGCGTTTTTTTCCAGTTGTTGGGGCGTTCTCCTGCTGATACTGCTCCCAAAAACAGTTTGTCGTCCTCCAGTGCGACGTCCTCATCCTTCTGGACTGCTCCCACTCTGGCTGATCTGCACACAGCTGCAAAATGTCCCTTCTTTCGGCATTTCCTGCACTCTGCGTCTCGTGCTGCACAGTTCACTTTGTTGTGTGCAGGAGATTTACCACAGCGTCCACAGTACTTGTATCCTTTTTGGATCTCACTCTGTCTGCTTGTTTCGTGTGGTTTATGTGCTCGGTTATCGCTGAAAGTTCTTTTCTTGGAATTTAATAAGTCCACGTTAGCATGCTGTGTCATTCCTGTCGTCTCTCTCACGACTGGTTGTTGTTTCTTAATCTCTTCATGCTGTCTTATTTGTTGCACCGCCTTTTCTAACGTTAGTCCACTGTCCATCTGCAGTTTCTCTGACAGGCCCTGGTGCTGTATGCCCGCCACCAACCTGTCTCTTATCATTTCGTCTTGCAGTGGTCCATACTGGCAGTTTTCTGCTAACTTATAGACTGCGCCTATGAAGGATTCAGCTGATTCACCAGCATCTTGGCTTCTTTTGTTAAAACGTGCCCGCTCATATATAACGTTGTATTTGCCAATAAAGTGTCTGTCAAAAGCTTCTTTTACACACTTGTATTTCTTAAGCTCATCCTGACTCAATCCCAGTGTTCCTAAAATGTCATCCGCTTTATCGCCCATCGTGTAAACTAACGAGTTCACTTGATAGCTTTCGTCTTTACCGTCCAATCCAGCTGCTATCCGAAACCTTTCGAAGCGGCGAATCCAGTTGGGCCATGACGAATAATCGCTGAAATCTAAGTTTTCAGGTGGGTTGATCGAAAACAGGGAATCCATCCTCTGTTCGTCGTGTCCGCGGCGTTAGCTTAGCAGTGTCGTCCACGCGGCGTTAGCCTAGCACACTCGTTCACTCGGCGTTAGCTTAGCTCCTCGTTCACTCACGGGACGCGCCGTGTTAAAACTGCTGCTTTCTCACCGACGTCGACGTTGCGGAGACGGGCTTCTTCACTTCTGACACCATGTAATGTTATGTCTACTCCTCAGTGTGGACACCATCCAGACGGGCAGCACTTGGAGATACTTAGTCAGGCTTTATTAACTCTTGAACACCAACACATGTACAACTCATGAGCGTCACTCTACAGCCAACAGTGCATCACCTAATGTGTCCCCTAGTGCCCCAGTACCAACACATTGGTTCCTAGTGTCTGCTCACACAACACTAACATCACTGCTGAGCTCTCCTTGAGCATTTCTTTAGTTTAACCCCTCCACCCCATGATTTAATTTGGAGTTAACAGAACAGTAATAGCATGTCTTTGTTTATTAATTAGTTACTCCGGTTATCAATCACCCTCTTGTGGTAGCTGGAAGTATGGATCAAATGCTCTAACTCCAAACCTCAAGAGGAATGACCAGCCCAGAAGCTCATTAACCCCCAACGTGATCCCTTTCAACAGATATACACGCTCGTATGCGTCTAATGCAAATACAGTAGTCTGCAGTGGAAAGCGTCCTGTGCTCCAGCATCAACGTGTGGCATGGAGGCTGCACAGTTGCAGAGAGGAAAGCTCTACAGAGAGTGGTGAAGGCTGCACAGAGGTCTGTCGGAGTCAGTCTCCCCACCATCACAGACATTTACACCTCCAGATGCAGGAAAAGAGCCACCTGCATCATGAAAGACCTCACTCACCCAGCACACTCACTCTTTGCCCCACTCCCCTCAGGACGGAGGTTGAGGAGCATCAAATGTAGAACCACTAGACTGAGGAACAGCTTCTACCCTGAGGCTGTTAGACTCATGAATGAATAAATAAAAATAAAATAAAAATAAACACTGCAAAATATCACATCATGCTGATGCTGATCTGTTTTCTTGTTGCTGTGTTCATCTGTGACCATCTGCTCATACAGACTCATGTTCGTGCTGCTGTTTATAATGATGTTTTTCCACTATATTAGGGCTTAGTGTATTACTAGTTGATGTTTTTCTTAGTTAATTCTAGATGTTATTACTGTTTTTCTCTTGCATTTGTTGTTGGATGTAACTGGGACCCCGTGTACATAATCTCGTTTTCATCACATGTACCACATGCGGTGCAAATGACAATAAAGACTCTCTGACTCTGACTCTGACTCTGTTTATTCATTCAACCTTTATTTAGTCAGGTAAATCTTTTGAACCTCATGGGCTCATTTACGAAAGCGACCTGCTAAAACTAAAGAACAATGAACAGCAGTGATAGAATTTCATTAAACAATAAACAAACAAACAATAAACAATAGAAAACAAAAGAGAGAGAAAAAAAACAAAAGATTTTTTTTTTTTTTTTTTTTAACAAAGTATCAAAAAACTAGCAAAACATTATAAGGTAGACGTATAAAATCAAAGACAGGAACAAATCTGCATTGGTTTTTGCCAGGATTCCAA
>JBBPBX010092873.1:0-13655 GCA_038048925.1 Garcialebias charrua
AAATATATATATTTTTGTCTCCATGAAATTAACACGCTGATTTGGAAGTCATTTAAGCCCTAGCTTGTTTTTTTCCCCCTTCATTTTAAATGAAGGAGAAGTCAGCAGTGTCTGTGGAGCTCGTTTGCATATTTCCACTGCAGCAGCACGCTGGATTTTTAAACCTTTGTGCAGAAGTGATTTCTGCCCCAGAATTCTCTGTTTCAATGACTTTTGTTTTTTGGCAGCACCACCCGAATGCATCATTTTCCCCATCATCCATGTTGTAATTAATTCTAGTTTTACAGTTTGCTCACACCAGCTGCTGACCAACAGGTTCCTAAACAGGAATTTATTAGGGGAATCAAAACAACTGCTCAATTTTAGGAATGACACTTCCAAAACGCTGAATCTATTTGCCTGCATCCGTATAAAATATCTCTTTAGTGTTGTTTTTCTGTCTGCTTTTTTAAAACTTTATGAATAATAGCGCACAAGACTAAAGCAGGAGGTGTAAAACCAAAGCAAAGTGGCACAAAAACAATTGTTTCGATATCAAACATCATTTTAAGAGTTCAGATCAAATGTTTTATGAGGAATTATCACCTGAAAGCTTTTGTCCACCGTGCCCGTGTTTGTGTTTGTTGGTAGTTTTAGCAAAATACCCCATGAGCCACTGGATGGAATTTAGTGAAACCCCCAAACAATAATCAACAGATGAACAGATGAACATACAGTACATCAGTCAGCTTTATGGATACTGAGCCAGGATTCTGTGTGGCAGTAGCTGAGAGTCATTGTCAATGCCTACTCTGAGCACTGACTAATTGCACAAATTCAGTTTTTAACACTTAAACATAAAAATTTAAAGTCATCTGTGCCTGTGTGTTAAAAAAATATTTAATGAACCACTAGCCATCTTTTAGCGAAACTCCCCAGAAAGTAGCCATTAGATGTACGGTACAGCCACAACTGATAAACTTTTGAAATTAATCAAGATGGCCGCCACAGCTAATTGAAATAAACTCAAACAGAAATGACTATACCTCAGTCAGTTTTATAGATATTAAACTAAACTTTGCTTTGGTAGTAGCTGAGAGGCGTATACAATAGTCCCTCGATTATTGCGGGCGTTGTGTTCCAAACACCACTACGATGGGTGAAAAAAACACTTTTTTTGTATTTATACATATTTTCTTTATATCTTATATAAAATACATAAAACTTAAACTATGCAAAAGTATTGGACTTCTAAATAAAGTAAAACAATGTTTTAGAACTATCAACACTCCAGATATTATATTATTCATTTGTTGTTCCATACAGTATCTGACTTATTGTAGAAGTACCGTATGTGGCAACACATGTAAAACCAACACTAAACCGTTGTCTGTGATTCTATCACGTTTTGCCGACAACAATGACAGATACAAAATAAAGTTATGAGAATTTTATATAAAGTGGACACCAGAGAACACACAAATAACTCGTTTAGTCAATTAAATGTCTTGAAACAGGGATCTGGTTAATTTAAAAATGCTATTACTGGTAGTTGTGTTTAAAGCTAGAAAGAGATTATTCCCATTTAATTTACAACATTTATTTTTCTTAAGCTCATGTGACAGAAATAACAGAAGGAAGTACAATTTCAAAAGTAAAACTCTGTGTACTACTTCAAAACAAATGTGCATTTTGGTGCATGGAGTAAAATTATGGAACAGTTTGGATGAGGAGTTCAAAACTGCTCTATTATAAATCAATTCAAAGCACTTTATAAGAAAATAATGATTAACTCTTAAACACTTTTGAGTTGTCAATGGGAAATGTTGTTTGCAACTTGTTTTGTTAATTTAATGTACACGGCCATGACATTTTTGTAATTATTGAGAAAGGGGGCAGGTCTATACAAGATTTTCTTCTTCCTGCTCCCTCTTCACTTGTGTATAGTGTTGTCAAAGAATGTGTTTGTAAACTGATGATCAATTTATTGAATCGAGTGAATAAATTGATTGATATATATATTGAGGCTCTTTAAACCCTTCCCACACTCTTGCAATGTTCTAAACTCAAACCTACATAATTTTTTTTCCCCCATTTATAGATGGCCTCCCTTCTCACCTTACAGCCATCCTCTCACACCGATATTAATTTTTTTTAATAGAGAGAAAGGAAAGACAGAAAGTAAGACAACAAAACAACAATTATCCACAAAAAGAGCACAAGGCAAACACACCCATCCTTTGTCCGCAATCCTGCAAAGCACATGACAGAACACAGCAACGAAACACACATGCATAAAGACTAATAATATTCATGACCTTGCAGTAGATTTCCATAAATAAACATACCCATATCTACAAATATATATACAGTATACAGTATACATACATATGCATTAATATCACATATCCATCTACATATCTGCATCTAGATATACATCCCTGCATCCATTTGTGTGTGGCTGTGAGCATGCATAAGTGAATAAGGTTCCTTCAATAGAACATTCAGTAGCGACCGTGAAGCATCAGAGATCCGTCCCCCAAGGCCTGAGGCAGACGAAGGGGCGAGCAAAGCCCAAGACCCCAGGAAGGACCCCGAGCCCAGAGTCCAGGGCCACCCGAACAGGACGAGCCACTCACCTTCTCCCCAGATCCGACCAAGGGGGAGAGCCGGACAAGCTCCACCAGTGACCACACACAATGACCCCTGGGAGGCCAACAGCGACAAGCCCACAGGCCCCCACCGGAGCCCGCTGCAAGAGCCCGCTGCAAGAGCCCGCTGCACAAGAGCCCGCTGCATACATAATTCTAACAACATACTTATAGTATATGCACTGTACAGTACTGGAAAATTTTATATGCAGACCAGCAGCTCAGCTCTGGTTCAGCAGACCTACCCTGCAGCATGAAGCCCTCTGCCCCGTCCTGGTTGATGTGCATGTGGAAAATTGAGCTTCAGGATTATTTGCAACTTTCCTGCCAGTTTTGTGAGCTTAAAATAGCTTTGGCTTGCGTTGTAAAACTTTCCCTCCATTTCAGCAGAAAGCAGCAGCTGAAAGCACTGTTGGCTTCTGGGTAGTGTAGTTCTTTTAACTTGCATTACAGTGTAGGCTCACTGAAAGAAAACCACAAAATGGCAGCGCCCATCCAAAGTTTTTTTTTGTTAACTTTTTATCCCGTACCGCCCTAATCAGGTGAGTAATGTTAAAGTTGATAGTCATGTGTTGTGTAAAATCTTATGTTGAAAAACCGCGAAATAATGTCCACGAAAATCAAATGCGAAGTAGTGATGGACTACTGTACAACATATACTTTAAGATCTAACACACAATATCACATGAGATCAAATGCATCATCATTTATAAGGTTTGACCAACACAGATATTCATTCATTCATTCATTCAACCTTTATTTATACAGGCTAGCCTCGTTGAGTCACGGGGACTCATTTACAAGAGGGACCTGTCTCACTCACACCAAACAACCATCCACTCTCACACTCACACCTAGGGTCAATTTAGAGTCACCAATCAGCCTAACAAGCATGTTTTTTGGTCTGTGGGAGGAAACCGGAGTACCCGGAGGAAACCCACGCATGCACGGGGAGAACATGCAAACTCCACCCAGAAAGGCCCCGGACCGGGATTTGAACCGGCAACCTTCTCGCTGAGAGGCAGCAGCTCTACCAGTTGTGCCACCGTGCTGCCCAATCGACCAACACCATTTATGGTGGGGATGGCGTGCTGTTGACCTCAACTCGGGATGTTGTGAGTCGGTGGGCGGAATACTTCGAAGACCTCCTCAATCCTACTGGCACGTCTTCCACTGAGGAAGCGGAGCCTGGGGACTTTGGGTCGGGCTCTCCAATCTCTGGTGCTGAGGTCGCCGAGGTGGTTAAAAAGCTCCGCGGTGGCAAGGCTCCGGGGGTGGATGAGATTCGTCCTGAGTTCCTTAGGGCTCTGGATGTTGTGGGGTTGTGTTGGCTTACGCGACTCTGCAATATCGCGTGGACATCGGGGGCAGTTCCCTTGGATTGGCAGACTGGGGTGGTGGTTCCCCTATTCAAAAAGGGGGACCGTAGGGTGTGTTCCAACTATAGAGGGATCACACTCTTAAGCCTCCCTGGTAAGGTCTATTCAGGGGTTCTGGAGAGGAGGGTCCGTCGGATAGTCGAACCTCGGATTCAGGAGGAGCAGTGTGGTTTTCGTCCTGGTCGTGGAACACTAGACCAGCTCTACACCCTCAACAGGGTCCTGGAGGGTGCGTGGGAGTTTGCCCAACCAGTTTACATGTGCTTTGTAGACTTGGAAAAGGCATTCGACCGCGTCCCTCGGGGGGTTCTGTGGCGGGTACTCCGGGAGTATGGGGTACCAGGCCCATTGATATGGGCTGTTAGGTCCCTGTACGACCGGTGTCAGAGCTTGGTCCGCATTGCCGGCAGTAAGTCAGGCTCGTTTCCGGTGAGAGTTGGACTCCGCCAAGGTTGCCCTTTGTCACCGATTCTGTTTATAACTTTTATGGACAGAATTTCTAGGCGCAGCCAAGGTGTTGAGAGGATCCGTTTTGGTGGCCTTAGAATCGCTTCTCTGTTTTTTGCAGATGATGTGGTCCTATTGGCTTCATCAGCTCGTGATCTACAGCTTTCGCTGGAGCGGTTTGCAGCTGAATGTGATGCGGCCGGGATGAGGATCAGTTCCTCCAAATCCGAGGCCATGGTCTTGAGCCGGAAAAGGGTAGCGTGCCCTCTCCGGGTCGGGGAGGAGGTCCTTACCCAAGTGGAGGAGTTTAAGTATCTCGGGATCTTGTTCACGAATGAGGGAAAACTGGAGCGTGAGATCGATAGGCGGATAGGTGCAGCGTCCGCAGTGAAGCGGGCGCTGTACCGGTCTGTCGTGGTGAAGAGAGAGCTGAGTCAAAAGGCAAAGCTCTCAATTTACCGATCGATCTACGTTCCCACCCTCATCTATGGTCATGAGCTTTGGGTTATGACCGAAAGAACAAGATCTCGGATACAAGCGGCTGAAATGAGTTTTCTCCGCAGGGTGGCTGGACTCTCCCTTAGAGATAGGGTGAGAAGCTCAGTCATCCGGGAGGGACTCGGAGTAGAGCCGCTGCTTCTCCACATCGAGAGGAGCCAGTTGAGGTGGCTCGGGCATCTGGTTAGGATGCCTCCTGGACGCCTCCCTGGTGAGGTGTTCCGGGCATGTCCCACCGGGAGGAGACCCAGAGGAAGACCCAGGATACGCTGGAGGGACTATGTTTCTCGGCTGGCCTGGGAACGCCTTGGGATTCCCCCAGAGGAGCTGCTCCAAGTGGCTGGGGAGAGGGAAGTCTGGGCCTCCCTACTTAGGCTGCTACCCCCGCGACCCGACCCCGGATAAGCGGAAGAAAATGGATGGATGGAATTTAAAGCTCTGGCACCAAAGGCGATATGCATTCCTTCAAGGAAGGCAATGCATTTAATTAAACATGTATCTTGGTTAGGTTTTTAGGAAAAAAAACAAAGCCTTTACTCCAGTGTCACCGTGAGGCTGCTGCAGATGAATTTCTGATGCCACTCTGAAAGCAGTCAGTGACAGCACCAGTGAGATGTGCATTCCCATTTTGTTATTCCCAGGTGACAAGTGTGGCGCAGCGGTGGCATACGTGTGGAACAAATCGATTGTTTGTGGCTCTGTAAGGCGCTGTGAGCACTCGTGTGTGCAAGTCGTGCCACCACACGCATATAAAAGGATTACAGTATTGTGTGCACACAATGATACTGTTTTAGGGTCATCTTAACACTGGAACCACTTGAGAACAGGAACACGAGTCAGAGCAAACCAGTGGGGAGGTGTTTGTGATGGCTTGGGATGAAAACGTCCATCGTGCTGCTCTGACTGACTGACTATACGTTTAGTTCGGTTTAGGTCTATAGCAGCAGTTCAGACCACTAAACAAATTAAACCTATTGAGATCCTGATCCAAATCGAATTATGTTTAGTTCCTTTTCTATCATATTACAATACATTCACACATGGTGCATTATAAAGTGCAGATTAGAAAAAGTGTTCTATGGGAACAAACAGATTGGATTAAATGTTTATTTCCTCACAGTCCCCCGTCCTTAGTATAGCACACTGCAGACGTGGAAAGGAACGACTCCAGTTTAACAGGAAGAAACCTCCTACAGAACTAGAACCAGGTTCAGCATGAGCAGCCATCTTTCTCATCTAGCTGTGGTTTGAGAGAACAGGAAAGAGACACAGACCAGTACAGAAGAATTGGTCCATGTTAGAGTTGCATTCGGACCCAAAAAATCGGATCGGATCTGCAGCCCACAGTCATAATTTCTGAACCCCACCCGACCCGACGAATTAACAGTAATTACAGGTCCGAACCCGGAACCCCCCCAACATTTGTAATTAGTTATTAACGGTCGAGGATGTGCAGCTGAATAAAAGCGGCAGAAGATTCGGAGCTGGGAGGTGTTTGTACTTTCATGGCCATAAAAAGTATTTAAACCCGGTTTCTGCCGGCATCCTTGTGAATTACCGAGACATGCGTCTGCTTTGGGATCTCACCTGTTTGGGTCGTCGGCCGCGTACATTCGTTGAGTGCAGCGGCTGAATGGACGTCCACTTGGGTGATGGATCACTGACTGGCAGTACAGTCCCATCTGAAGCTTAACTGAACTTTTGACCTCTTTCAAGGCCGGTCAGCTCGCAGTGAAATGGCAGCGTGCGGCTGGTGATAGTATGGCAGGTCATGTTATCATATTATTGGACCACGGCTGATCCTGACCTAATTAAAAGCCCAACATTGGCCCGCCCTGCCCATTAATCACATTATAACAGCCCAGCCCTAATCCGTGTTGGTCCCAGCCGGCTTTCGGGTTCGGGTTAGAAATGACAGCTCTAGTCCCCGTTTAGTTTCCTGAAATGTCCACCAGGGGGGGCTATTTCTCCAAAATGAAAAATTTTTCCCAAGTTCAAATATTTTTAAAAAAAAATCAAATGCAGATTAATACAAGGTCAACAGAACAATTAAATGCTCAGGATGAGAAGAACCAATTTGACTCACTAAAACAACAAAGAACAAACAAAAAATATATAAATAAATAAATTATATATAAATTATAGAAAGGAAAATAAGTGAGATTAAAACATTTCTGCATTTCTACTTGCAAGAGGCTTTGTTTTCATTCTCCAGATCAATACAGTGTTAAGAAATAGTAAAACACCACAAGTGACATTTAGTATATACAATTATTAATGTTTGATAATTTTTTATAAGCAAATTAAAATAAATGTAGCCATCAGAGTCCAATACTGTACAATAACCTGAGCTGGCAACCTAACTCCACAAACAAACAAAGAAAAAAAAACTCACCAGTTGCAACTTTTAGAATAAACAGTCAGCTGAAGGCTTTTATCACAAACAGAGCCACTTAAAAGTGTAGAGGATATCTGTCAGGAATGGTAATATAATAATATAAGCATTAGATAAAGGCTAGCATTAGCATGCTAGCTCAAAAAACAATCACCAGTTGCCACTTTTAGAATAGACAATCAGCTGAAGGCTTTTTTCCCAAGCAGCCATCTAAAATTTGAGAGGCATATCAGTCAGAAATGCAAATAGACATTAGATAAAGGGCTTTCAATTATTTAAAACTTACCTGAGCAAGCCTGCTTGTCACTGTAGGGCTCATTTTCCAGATTTTATTTTTATTTAAATAAATTAATAAACGGCTGGAAACACGCGATCAGTAGGTAGAGCTCACTGGACGTGTTCAGGGCGGTGAAAACTGCGCCCAGCATCTTCCCATTGTTTTGTAACGTCGTGGAATAACTGCGCATGCGCCATTTATAATGAGAGTCTATGGATAAGATCCATGCGCCCCCAAAACAGGAAATACGTCACCAATCAGAAAACGTTTTTTGCAATAAACAATATAACTCATCATTACCCATACAATATTTATCATACACAACTAAAAACATATATGCATATATTTCAAAATATTTTTATTTTATTATTTCATTTCTATTATTAAAAAAAAAGTCTTCAATGTAAAATGGTCCAGAAGTTCCAGTGGGGTGGCGCCCTAGCGCCCCCTATTGGCCGGCCGCCCCTGTTAAAAACTCTAGGAACCACAAGTAAACCTGCAGTCTGAGAACAAAGTACTCTGATGAGAAAAACATGGAATAATAATCTTTAATATAAGATGGAAATCGGTTGTGGAGAGTTTTGTATGTTAAAGGTAAGAAGTTTAGATTCTCTTCTGTATGTTACAAGGAGCCAATAGAGAGAAGATAAAAATGTCGACATACAACGCAGACATCTCTCTCTCTCTCCTGGATTACAGCGAAAAGAACCAAACTGAAAATGTTACCGCACCACTGTTGGCATGGTAACATTCCTCTGGGTTTTGATTGTTGAAGCAAGCGGCTCTTTTCCCAGTAAGGTTCCTAAGATTGAAAGCTGAAACAGGACACTCATCCATTCAGTCCTAACAGACTGTTTTAGACCGCGGCACGGCAAAATGAAAAAAAAAAAGATAAAAGTTTTTAAAAATGATGAGCAGAATCCAGAGCCAGGAAGAACAAACAGAGTATTGAATTATGAAAGCAGGAACAGTTTATTCTCACTATGAAATTATACAATAACAGTGAGTTGGAACTCTATTATCACACCTTTATTTTTTAGTATTTTAACTTTCACACTTTATTGCTAGCAGAAAAACAAAGTTGACGTCAACAGTTAATGCCCAGGTTTTAAGCATAGATCTTGCACAATGTGTAGTACTCATAATACTTGTTAGGAATCAGTCTCAACACCAAACACAACAAATTTCCTTTTTCTTTTTTCAGAGGTCAAACAGCTCTTTTAATAGACTACCGTACTTTTCGGCATATAAGTCACTGTTTTTTTTACGAATTTGCATGTCCTGCGGTTTATACGCCGAAGTGTCATATTTATGGATTTTTTCCCGTATTTTTAGACCCATTTTTGGCTCTGATATTGCGGTTTTTCATTTTGGCAAAAAAAGGTGCAGTACCACTTTTGTCCGCTAGGGGGACACTTCCAGAGAGTACACCGACCGTTTCTAGCTCATGTGTCCGAAAAAAGCCTCCTCTGCTCGGACTGACTCTGTCGCTGCCCGGCCTCCTGCTCTGGAGGTAGCTACGATTAGCTGTGTTGTTAGCTGTATTTTTTAGCAAGATAACTCATAAACCACACCGCATATTTTCTTGAAACTTACAGAGCGTAATTATTTGGTGGTCATTTACAACTGACTAGCTTTATGAGATGTTTGAGATTAAAAAAACAAACAATCTTTTATTAGCGGTTAGCTACCGTTAACAGATACTGATGGGGTTTTCATCACCTTTAACTTTACCTTAAAAAGAACCACACAAGAAATACAAGAGTAAGTTTCAAGAAGCAGACTTTGCAAATGGGAGATCACTTCAAACTCGCTTGGAGCCAGGCTCAAACGTGTTTGAAGCAAGTCCAAAGTGGTCAGTGCGTGCTTGGCTTTTATTCTCTCAAAAGTAGGACAATGATGAGCAACAGGAAGGCAGCCTCAGATAGCACATGGAAAATGTGGCAGTGTTCAAAACAAACAATAACGTAATGTTAAAACTTTATCTGTTTACGGCCGTGGCGTAGTGGTAATGGCAGTCGTCCCCCGATCGGAAGGTTGGCGGTTCGAATCCCGGTTCCCCACACCATGTGTCGTTGTGTCCTTGGGCAAGACACTTAACCCCGAGTTGCTCCCGGTAGGACTGGAAAGCACCTTGCATGGTAGTCTGCCGCTACCGGTGTATGAATGTGTGTAGCATTCAATGTGTGTAGCATTTTGAGATTTTCACTAATGAAAAGTGCGTTATAAATTGAATTCATTATTATTATTATTATTATCTGTGATTAAACATGATTAAACATGAGCTGGCCTAATCAGTGTTTTTGTTCTGTGTACAGGAAACAACTGTTGTTCTCCTCAGATAAGTTTTGTTACATACAGAAAGACTTCAGGAGAAGCAAACTGGTTAATGATTCCTCAGAATATATTAGAGTAATAAGTTTAATATGATAAATGTTTAATTTCCCTATCATATACTGTACCTACTATTTAGATATATAGCTCATAAACCACTCGGCGGATATTTTTTCTGCTTACAGAGTGTAATTACTGTATATGGGGTTTCATGTACAAACTGTTGCCCTGTATAAGACATTTGAGATAAAATTTGATTTTTTATTCGTGTTTTTAGAGACGGAATCGTCTCATTAGCTTCAGTTTTATTTGTTATAAACCACTCAACGGATATTTTTTAGGCTTACAGAGTGAACGGTTAAGCTCAGGAACCCTTGTGCTATAATGTCAGCTAAGAAATATATTTTTTCTCAGCAAAGAAATAATTGTTTTTACACAGTTAATCTTGTAAAGTCCTTCCATGCTGGATCGCTTCTGTGGCCGCCATTTTCAGCAGGGCAAATGAGGCGCTGACGCATAATAGATGCGACTTATAGGGCGAAGCGGCGTATTTATGGATTTTTTCAAATTATTCCCAATAATTGGACAAAGCGGCTTATACACAGAAGCGACTTTTACCCCGAAAAGTACGATATATGCCACGGGTAGTAGTGACATACTTACGTTAAAATTTTGGCCACATCCGTCCCTTCCGGCTCCTATCTAATGCCGTTGTTTTTAGCGGTAGCTCCTAGAACTAGACCATGAAAAAGACACAAAAGGTAAATTATCTGCGAGCCACTGGTACAACAAATGAGTTCTGCTGTGTGCCGTTGTTTCCAGTGAATAGCAGGTACAATAGAGTGTTTAGTTTTTAACATTTAATGCCACAATTCATGGCTAACCGCAGGGAAGACTGATGGTACGTCCACACCTAACAGCTTTTCAACGGCAGGAGTGTCCAGTTTACATGCAAAGTCAATGGGGGACGCGCCTCCAGCCGCGTCTTGGCGTCGGGCGTCACGTCACGTGCGTGTTGAGCGTGCTGGAAAGCGTTTTTCCGTGCACGTGAACCCGCGTCAGCCTCCAAAGCACCTCCAACATGCTGAAGATTGCGGTTCAAACATTCAAACGCCGTTCAACTCTCCCTGATTGGTTGATCAGGGAGAGTCGGGGGGAGAAGAGAGGGGGTCAGGGGGAGAGGGGGAGAGTCCCTATGTGACGCGGAAACGATTGCGCAACTATGTGACGTATTGTTTGTGGGACACAGAAAAAACCCGCGGAGTCATGGACTATGGAAGAGAAACTCATTGTAGCTGTGTGTTCGCGACAAGTCCTTCACGACCAGTCAAGTCTGCTCTACAGAGACAGAAATAAAAAGCTCCTCGCCTGGCGGAGTGCAGTGAGGACTCGGTATACCGGTAAGCTCCTCCCACACACACCGCCGAAGCTTCTCGTTCTGGTCTGGACGGTCCAGTGCGTCCACTTGCGTGCGTGACAAGCTTTTTTTAAAGCTAATACTCGGGTTTGTAGCCGGCATTTTAAACCTCAGAATATTCAAGATCCAGCATCAGAAACAAGAAGACAGTGGTTAAAAAGGAGCTCTACCTGCATTGTTCCAGTGGAATAATTCCCCCTTCCACCTGCACGATTAGGGGTTTGGGAGAGAAGCAAAGAGGACAGCGAGGAGGAGAACAGCAGCTGCAGCTCAGTAAGAAACACGAATAACTCGACTCCAGACCCTGCACTTGTAGATTTGGTGTTGGAGTAATGAGTGATTTGATAAAAGTTTGTAACTACATACTTTTAAAATAATATTCAGATTTTAACATATGTTTTCTAATCTGTAAAGATGTTTGTAAACTCTTAGTAACTTCGGGCTGTTACACCTCTGAAATATTCTCTGCAGTTTCCTTTAATATGAAATCAGAACTGTTTCACTTCAATTTAACATTTAATTTCCTGAGATGTAATTTATTTATTTTAAAGCATAACTCTCATAAAGGGTTCTCTGTTTGTTTTTTTACGTTGTGTAGGTAAATATGAACACTTATTGTGTTTTTTTTTCTTTCAGGTTTGCATCTTCTGACCTCCTGATGTGTTTCTGGGCCATGACTGAGCTGTTCTGCCATCCATGGTCAGTGTTCACCAAGAACTGAGAGGAACTCCCATTAAGTTCAAGTTGTGTTTATTTGTCAAATACTGTACAGGTTAACACAGAGTTATCAGTACAATGAAATGCTCAGGATGAGAAGAACTGATTCGACTCGCTAAAAATCAAAGAACAAACAATACTAAAAGCATGCACAGTGAAAAAGTAATTACCATATAATATTCACAACGTCCTGAAGAGAGACAGTAAACAACAACATGGTTGAATACAACAATGCAGCAGGATCAATTTGAATGAATTAAGTATTTCAAGGTAGTAAAATAAGCTAACATGCACATACAGTAATATATATATATATATATATATATACATATATATATATATATATATATATATATATATATATATATATATATATATTAGTGCATTAACAGAATACCCGAGTTTTCGACAGATCGAGTGCTTTGACTTCTATCGAGGCTTTTTTGTCCACCTCGAGTACCCGTAGTGACGTCATCACGTCACATTTCACAGCGCGCGAGGTAGCTTTTAGCTTTTAGTAGACGCCACAAAATGGATTCCTTTGTGCGCACGGATGTAAATGGAGCAGGCAGTCTTGTCAAAAAGGTAAAACAGTTTTTAATTTATAAAATGCGCTATTTCCTGTTGATTTTCTGTTCTCTGACCACCGTAGATTGTGACTGGCAGCAGGTGGCGGTGTTGCATTGCAGGCCACATATATAACACGGCAGCTTCCTCTCTCGTTTCACAAACAAAAGCAACATATTAATCTCTCTAGACCTATTAAAAAAACCTATAAACACACATCCATCCATCCATTTTCTTCCGCTTATCCGGGGTCGGGTCGCGGGGGTAGCAGCCTAAGTAGGGAGGCCCAGACTTCCCTCTCCCCAGCCACTTGGAGCAGCTCCTCTGGGGGAATCCCAAGGCGTTCCCAGGCCAGCCGAGAAACATAGTCCCTCCAGCGTGTCCTGGGTCTTCCTCTGGGTCTCCTCCCGGTGGGACATGCCCGGAACACCTCACCAGGGAGGCGTCCAGGAGGCATCCTAACCAGATGCCTGAGCCACCTCAACTGGCTCTCTCTCCTCCCTATAAACACATTAATCTCTAAAAGTAAACCTAAATTGCACAGCACTTCAGGCTGTGGTGCGGTGTTGCCCCATTTGTTTTTCAGTTTCGGTTTCAGCGCCGCACGGTATACTTTCACTTTTAATATTAATAATAATAACTAATAGTTTTGTTTTTCCTGTGACTTATCTGCAGTATGATAAATGATAGGAGCATAATAAATGCTCCCAATGTTTTGTTGGTCTTTTTTTTCTTTTTGTAAAGACGGTTTTTATGCATTTATATTTATTTATTTATTTTGCATCATAAGACACTGTGACGTCATCGGCTACTCGAGCGTCGTTCGAGTTTTTTTATGTTAATGTCGAGGTTAAAAATTATGTACTCGTTCAACCCCTAATATATATACATATATATATATATATATATATACATATATATATATATATATATATATATATACATATATATATACATATATATATATATATATATATATATATATATATATATA
>JBBPBX010092875.1:0-13655 GCA_038048925.1 Garcialebias charrua
TATTGGGAGGCAGGTACACCACCTTCACATGCCTGTTCAACGTGGTGAGAGTAGGGGGGTGTCCTGGAGCGTTGTCCAAGACCAGCAGGACTTTAAAGGCAATGTTCTGGTCATTGCAAAAACGCTTCACTTCTGGAACAAAGTTGTTGTTGAACCAATTTGTAAAAACTTCCAGCGTCACCCAAGCCTTTTTATTAGACGCCCAATAAACAGGAAGTGTAGATTTAACAACATTTTTGAAGGGCCTGGGTTTATTAAATTGGTACACCAACAACGGCTTGAGTTTGCAATCACCCGAAGCATTGCCCCCCACCAGCAAGGTCAAACGCTCCTTGCCGACCTTGTGGCCGGGTGCGGTTCGTTCTTCCCTACTGATGTAGGTCCTGTCTGGCAAACGCTTCCAGAACAGCCCTGTCTCATCCACATTGAAGACCTGCTGGGCAGTGTACCCACCGTCCCTGATGATCTCAGCCAGTTCTGCTGGGAATGCCTCAGCTGCCTCGTGGTCAGCACTTGCTGCCTCACCTAAATGCACACAAAATGACACGGTTAACCTGTTGTAACACTGTAATAAAAGGGAAAAAAAATGTAAAAAACAATCGTAAGTCGTGGACTACCTGTACTGTACCTGCATTATTAAAAAATAAAAATGAGAAATTAAATGCTCACCCTGCACTCTGATGTTGTGGAAGTTGTTTCTTTTCCTGAAACGATCAAACCATCCTTTAGATGCAGTGAAGGTCTCTGGTCCATCCAACTCCCCTGATGTGCTGCTTGAAGTCACTCCTCCTGCGCTTGAAGTCCCTCCTCCTGCGCTATGGGAAGACGTCCCTTCACCCGGATCACTCTGGGAGGAGGACGTCCCTTCACCCTGATCACTCTGTGCAGCCCCCTGCCCCCCCGCACCCCCCTGCTCCCCTGCACCTCCCTCACTCGTCCCTAGTTCTATCAGCCTGTTATAGATCCTCCTCGCCTTCTCGCAAATCACCGACATGCCAACTGGTATTCGGCGTTGCGTGTTGTCCTCCAGCCATAGCACAAGCAACCGTTCCATCTCTACTATTCTACCCGTCCTCTGTTTAGTTATGATGGTGGACTTCATTGGGGCCGAAGCACGGACTTGCTGCAAAATGCGCTCTTTGTCCGCCACTATCGTCCCCACAGTCGACCTCGGTAAATCTAGCCTCTCTCCTATTTTAGATGGCGTCATGCCCTGATCAGACATTTTTATTATTTTTGCCTTCGTCTCCAGCGTGATGGTTCTGCGAGGTTTTTTCCCCTCTGCCGCGGCCGCGGACTTTCCAGGTCTCTTTGGAGCCATTCTTCGTACGAGCTAACGTGCTAACTCCTAAGGAGCAAAAATTAAAATTAATGCTAACGTTCATAAATCAATGCAAACGTTTGCTTTCGTCTAAAGATTTCTTTGAGTACGACCGTACCTGCCCGTTCGATGACCCGTCGAAAAATACAGTAGCGTCGAAAATTAGCTAACGTGCTAATTCCTAAGGAGCAAAATTTAAAATTAATGCTAACGTGCTAACGTTCGCTTTAGTCTAAAACTGCTACTGTAAATTAAAATTTATTACTGTACCTGTTTGTACGTTGTTCGTTTTCTCTCGTCGTCGTTCTTCGTTGTTCTTAGTTCGCTGTTCGTAACTCTCTTCTCTCATCAATCAAAGTGGAAAACCACGAGGCACAAAATGGCCGCAGCCCTTTAAATAGTTACCGCTTTACCTGTACGGATCCCTCCGCCGCCAGCTGCAATGCGGCTGTGTGTACATCCGCCAGAAGCCCAGCCCCCCCCTCTCGCTGGCGGTACTTTTCCACTGCCATGCGCAGTGTCACGCCCATGCCCATGCGCAGTGTCACGCCCATGCCCAACAAGCAACAGCCAAAGGCAATCCCCTCCCCCACCTCGCCGATTGCCGTTTTGTGACGCAGTTTCGCCGTAGCTCGATTATATACCTGTAATGGGGCTCGTTCGTAGGTCGTGCATCCAGTCTGCCGTAGCTCGATTATATATTTTAGCTTGGTTCGTTCGTAGGTCACGAATTTTTTGCCGTACGTCGATGGCATTCTTCAACTTTGGGTCGTTCGTAGGTCCCGTGGTTCGCAGGTCGATGGAGTCGTAGGTCGGGGGTTCCCTGTATTATTGATTTTACTTGATTTTATCACTTGTTTTATTTTTTATTTATTTATTTATTAATTTTTTAAGCAGGCCTATTCTGCCTCCACATGATTCTGTTTTTAATCTTAGTTAATACCATTATTGATTTTATTTGATTTTATCACTTGTTTTTATTGTTGTAGCACTTTGAGATTTTTATTAATGAAAAGTGCGGTATAAATTGAATTTATTATTATTATTATTATTATCTTCTGTTTGACTCTCACCATCCATTGGAAAACAAACTCTCTGTCATCAGAACTTTACAGCATTGGGCTGGACACGTCCCCATGAAGAGAGAAGGGAAGGAAAAGAAACAGAAACATATAAAAAACGTTCTCCAAACGTGGGTATCCTAACTGGGCTTTTGGCACGACAGCGAGGAAATCCACAAAACACACCACTGAACAGAACAAGGATAACAACAGACGGAAAAATATTGTCATCCCATATGTGGCTGGAGTATAAGAGAATTTCAGAAGGATTTTCAACAAACACAACATCCCAGTACATTTCAAAACCAGCAGGACTCTCAGACAGAGGCTGGTCCACCCTAAGGACAAAACACCAGTGGCGGCCCATGAAATGTCCACCAGGGGGGCTATTTCTGAAAAAAAATAATAATAATATGAATACATAGAGGTGGAATACAGTTTTGTTGGGTGACACTGCCAGCACATGAGGGGGTGGAAGGGAATGAAAGAGCAGATAAACTTGCTAAAAAAGCACTGAAAGGAGAAATAACAGTTAATGTACCATTAGGGAAAGGAGAAGGTAAGTCAATTATTAAAGGAAGAGAAAAAGAAAAATGGCAGAAAAGATGGAATGAAGACAAGAAAGGAAGAAGATTTTTCAAAATACAAAAATCAGTTACAATGAAGAATGTTAGAGGAAACAGAAGAAGGGATGAGATAATAATTATGAGATTAAGGGTAGGTCATACTTGTCTTACACAATGTACATGATGGGGAAAAGGACTAATAATAAATGTGGAAACTGTGGAGAAACAGAAAGGGTTGAGCATGTGTTGATGATATGCATTAAATATTCAGAGGAAAGGCAAATTGAAAAGGAAAGTTAAAGAAATAGGAGGAGTATGGAGATTAGACGGAATATTAATACAAAACACTAACATTAAAAGAAGAATACTGTATAGGGTAAGAGGCCATGAGCTGCACACTCATGCTCAGTAGGTGGCGGTATGCACCTATCAGTTGCTTGCAATTCGCCAATAAATAAACTGAAGAAGAAGAAGAAGAAGAAAAAAAACACGAAGAAGAATCCACCAGAAGTGTTTGTGCTACGGTCAAAAGCGTGGCTTAACTTTAATAAAATGACCAGTCAGCTTAGTGCAGCACTTGCAATAATTTTATATCGTGCAAAGGAGAGTGAAGTAAAAAAGTGGCCCGTCTTTGACAAGCTCCACCGGATTACTTTCGCTTCCTCTGGAGGACAGGGTCCCTCAGAAGTAACAGGGTGGTCCGTCTCTATCAGGTAAATAAAACTATAAACTACGTCTCATACCAACATTAAGGTAGCTAACAAGTTATACTCGATTTAAAGCGGTAGGTCAGCTCAAATGCAAACACGATGCTAACGTTAGCTTGTATTTTTTTCTTATATAAATCACCTGAAACATGCTAAGCTAACGTGACATGCTTGTTTATATGTTTGCAGGGACATGATAAAAACCATCAACACAAACACACCACCTACCATGGACCACTTGTCAAATAAGTTAATCCCACCTTGTTATAAGGTGGAGAATAACTGCTCTGTTCTTTAAACAGAAGATGGATGATGTGTCTGGCAGCAGATCCAAAGATGATTGAGCAAGTGAAATGTCATTTATGCACAACTGTCCTTTCTGCTATTAAAGGATATAGGTCTTTAAAATTTTTATGTTATGTCTGTGTGCTATCTTGACAATATTAATTCATTTTAATACACAAAATAATTCTTAGATAATTAATTATACCCTTTTTAATTCTGCCATTTTTAACTTTCGTTTTGAACGACCGGTTTCTGATACAAGTTCTGAAGTCCACGCCCTTCAACGATCTGTTTACGCCCTCTGCACAGCCAGTATCTGTAATGTGTTGTTGTTTTAAAATTAGCTCTTTTTTTATTACTCATTTGACTTACTGTTAGTGCTAGCTTAAGATAACTTACCGAAACCCGTCTGAGCGCGCCGCAATTTGCTGCTCCTTTTAGCATTAGACCACCCGAATCCGATGCTAATGTTAGCTTGTTCCTCTTCCGGTGTTCGCCAGCTCCGCTCGTTGCACGCGGCGATTTTGGGAGTTATCGCTGTTCCAGTCAAGACAACACAAAGTTCACCAAGTGTCTCCCGTAAATTAATCCGTAAGGAGAAGGTCCTCGCTGCTGCGAGGCTGCTGCGAGGCAGCAGCGAGGCTGTACAGTTGAAGCTCCGCTCCATCGCGCCAGAAGAGGGTCCCGTTGCCGCCGGTCCCTACGCCGGGGGTCCGCTCGTTTAATTTTTGCCGGCTGCGCGTTGGGAGCGATCGCAAATACACTAAAAATTGAACTAAAACATAAAAATAACAATTATACTTTATTTATAAAGCCATTTAAAAAAACACAGCTGCAACAAAGTGCTGTACACATGAAATTAAGAACATATAAACAAAAGATGAGATGAAATCATGAAAAACAACAGTCATGTGTTTAATACAGAAGTGGGTTGAGCCTAACCAGGGGTTGCTAGGTGAGGGGCTTGTTGTGAAATGAAAATATATGTATCTTTGTGTTTTCTTTTATTATGAAGGAGTCTTCACACGGCGTTCAAAATGATCAAATTTCTCTCATAGAATGGTAAGGGTTTCCTGAGAGGAGACAGAATAGTGAGCATGTGCTCATGTGAGGCTTTGGGACTTAAGGAATGCTTGAAAGTGGATCTTTTCTTGTCTCTGAGAGGTTTATGGCAGTGCCTTTTGTCAGTTTTATGACTTCACAGATTTTATGACTGGCAAGGAGACACTGGTCTCTTTGTTCTGGGTGTAAGCCACACTTCCCCCATCAGCCTCATGTGAAGAAAGGTGTCCAGCTCTGAAAACTGTGTTCACTTGAAGGCGCAGAGAACATGGTTGCATAAAACGTAGTAAAACAATTAATACCTTGATCATAAAGCACTTGTGCATTAATTATATAATAGTTGTGAAGTAGTTTTCAATCAGATTAAAAGTAGAACTGTGTAAAGTCAGCCTGTATAAATAAAGGTTGAATGAATGAATATTATCCTTCACTCTTTTACCAAAAAAGAGTTCAGCCAGCTGAAAAAACAAATGGTATTTCCTCTATCAGTTAAGGGGGAGGGAAAATGCCCCCACCAGAGAGAGACAAAGAGGGTCTCTGTGATTGGTGGAAGGCAGGAAATATCCTGCAGGAGTATATAAACTTGGGTATCCTCCTCGAGAGAGAACGCAGAAAGGCCCCGGGGTGAAGAGACTTGGATTCAGACTAATCAGGTTGTATGAGGTCTTCCTTGAAACACATAAAATGTCTTTTCTTCCACCCATTCTCCCCCCACTGTCTCCTTGGCTCTCTTTTGAACAAATGTAATGACTTTTAAGAATAGCATAAATGTATTCTGTGACTTTTAACTTATGATTAATTAAACTGGTTTGGAACTTTAAATGAGCGTCTGTCGTGTGTAAGTGTATCTCTCCTTCCTGTTCTAAAGTGAACCAAAAAACGAATTCTGGGACGGATAGAATCTTACGTCAACAATTGGAGGTTCCTACCGAGATGGTTGCACGCGCGGACAGGAAGGGGCAGAGGAGTCCAGAGCACTGATCAGTGACCGGTCACTCCAAAAAAAAAGGTAAGCAGATTCCTGTTTAAACGAAATCTGTGATTGGAAATTTTATAGGCAAATTTTACTCAGTGTTTGGACTCCAGGGTTAATACGTGTAAAAAGAAAAAGAACGTTACAATTAAAAGTAGAATTATAAGTTTCCAGCCAAGACTCCAGATCCCAGAGTAAAAACACGCAGTGGTTGCGCACCCAGATGATCGACGGATCAATCTGGTTGAGGGGGAGTGGGGTTCTAGAATAAATATTCGCCGTCGCTCCTGAAACCCTAGACCAAGTTCAACTGTAATCTTGTTAGGTTTTGTGGCTAACTATAAAACAGTGTCAATTAAATCCACTTATAATTTGACTTTTGATTAAGTGGAGGCGGGATCTGGTGCGGTGATGTATTTGTATATTACCATGCGTAATACGTTATAATACATTAGGAATGAAGGTATTGAAAATTAAACCCACAAACAAATAAAATAAATAAAGTGTGGGACTGAGTGAAAAAAAAAAAGAAAAAATTGAGGAAAACGCGCTGACTTTCGCTGATAAAATAATCTGATAAGAGTTCCTGGACCAGATAAAAATAGAATAGAATTAGTCACAGAATACTAAATCCTTTTTTATGTTCTAAAATAATGGTTTCCTGCCATGTCACGTCAGCTTGCCTGTCTCACCTGCGTGACTTGTCTCTGCTCTCCAAACTGCGCGTGGCTCTCTTTGTCTTTCTCTCTCTGCAGCGCTGTGCTGCTCTGGACCAGTGGCGGAGTTAGACTTTTATTGCTGGGGGGGCCGAGAGGGGGCCAAAGCTATAAGTGGTCCACTTACTACAGCACAGTGGGAAAAATGGTTTTATCCCAATTTTTTTTTGGGGGGGGGGATTTGAAGACGCTATGAAATTTTGAAACACTATGAAATTTTGAAACAACATATTTTTTCCTTTATAATGATACAGGCTCTCAGTTTAAATTTTTGATCTGTGATCTAAATATTTTTAAGTTTAGAAACCAAGTGGTTTTCTAAACACCTTTAGTGTTTGACTTTGTCCACACTCATAAAATACACAATGAAGTACCCAAAAAAAAATATATATATATGTATATATATACCGGTAAACTTAAATGGTACATATTGCCCCTTGCTGCTTTGAGCATGTAACAGTCACAAGACCACATTGAAATAAGAAATATAAAATATGATAAAAATACATTTCTGTGCTTATTTTATTTCTATCCAAGACATTATGATGAGAATGACTATATATTTAATATAGGCGGATACAGAGTACAGTATCTGTTTACAATTCTGGTTGGTGGTGTGCCTCGTGATTTTTTCAGTGAAAACACTGTGCCTTGGCTCCAAAAAGGTTGAAAAACACTGGTCTAATGAAAATAAACAGTTTAAGTTAATTAGAATGAAAAAAATAGCTAAACAAGAGCATGGTTTTGCTAAATTAGGCTGAAAAGTTGGATTAAAAGTGTAGAATTAGCTGAAAAAGCTTAAACAGGCTATATACAGAAATTATTAAGTAAAATACCTTGATATCATAATATTTTTTTGCCTCAATAAAACCACGGTCCTACTTGTTATTTATTTAATTGTTCCCATATATATCTTTAAAAATAGGAGTTGAAACTGCATATTTCTTGGTGCATTTGTGTGTACAACTGGACCAGTGCTCTGTTTTTATTTTTTATTTATTTTATAGACGTTTTAATAAGATATAACACCGCTGCGACTGTTGCTCGCTGCTCTCAGAGCCTCTCAGCTTCTGCGCAGAGAGGAGCATGAGCTGCGCGGCTTCTCTCGTCTTCTCCCGTTCTGCGGTGACCCCTGGAGTTCTTTCTGTTGACCCAGGGCTCGGTTCTGTTCCAGCTTTGTTGCGTGAAGCACTGGGAGCACGCGCGCTCAGAGCTCTGCCTTTCTGAACTCCCGACCCACGGGGAGAGAAAAAAGAGAGGGGCAGATCTTCCCGGAGCTTCTGCTAAAATATGTTATAAATCATGAAATAACACATTTAGCGTTATTTCTCTACAATATAAATAAACGCTCCTGCATTGTTTTTTAAATAAACAAATAAATATTAATGGCGATGCAATTTGAAAACATGGTGGGTCATGGACGAATTCAAGAACAGAGGGAGGAAAATAATGATTACTGTATTTTTAGCCTGTATGACATATTTATGGATTGTTTTTTCTTCTTAAACTTTTCACAAGTTATCTGAGGATTACAATATGAAACAAACATCGAGGCGCTGAGATTAGAATAAAGTTTTATTTAGATACAGCAGTTTAATAGAGTAAAAAAAAAACGTAGTCCACCTCCTCATGGTGCTGGGTTCCTGAAACACAAAAATAAACGTTACATTAAAACGGGTTACACTTCTCCATTTTAACAGGACTAGATCATTTTCTACAGCGTGAATGTGGGTGAAATGAAAAATTAGAACTTCAGCTCTGGACGAGGGTCTGGTTTTAACCAGGCTAGAAGGCCTCAGGATTGGTAACAGTTTTTTGAATAAACAAATAAAATATTTGCGGATAGTTCGAGATAAATTAAATAGGGCCGAATGAACCGTCACAGTTTGAAGGATTGATCAAAAGGGATTATGACATTCTATCTCAATAATTTTAGGTTATAACACTTAGACAAACGGGAAAGTTGGAAAAATTGCAGTGAACCTCCCGTTAGCATCTAGGCTGTCCAACAGCGGACATTTTATAACTTTGTAACGGTAGACGGCTCACATAGGATTCGCTAACAAAGCGTACAGTGGCGCGTCGTGTAGGTAAACAATATCGACTTTAAATAATCCAAATTTAGTTTTTGTAGACGAACTTAGTAGCTAACAGCAAAGCTAACGAGCCACGTTTGACGTGGTTCACGAGACGTCGTCTTATAATTTGTGTATAGGACGTGAGGCATACTTGCATTTTCCAATATAAGAAGCAGAGAAAGTGGATTACCAATTTGGAAGACGTACTTTTGTGAATAGATCCAGTGAATGTCCACGTCGTCTTGTGAGCGTCGACCCGAAGAGCAGGGTTGCCAGATCGCTAGACAAAAGAAGCGATCAGCTCCTTCAAAACAAGCACAACTAAGCGACTCAATGTCCACGAGAAGCGAAAATAAAAACCCGCCACAAGCGGCTGATCAAATTTGAAAGCGGCTCCAGGGAAAACAAGCCCAATGCCGCTGGAAATAAGCGGATTTGGCAACTATGGGGACGCAAAAGACACAGTTGTTTCGTGTATAGCCTGAGCAGGGTTGCCAGGTGAGAAATGTAGGATTATCGTACACCCATCATAAACAAAATAAGTATGCTCGATAGTCACTCTATTGTTGAATACTGTAGCGTTTAACAGGCACTCACAGCTTTGTGGCGTCAGTACTGGGGGAACCATAGACATTAATACGCATTATTGTCTGGGGGCAACTAAAAGAGCTCTACAGGAAGTCTTCTGTCACATTTAGAAAAGCACGATTAGCTGGAATTCCAAGACGCCTTCAGGGTTCACGAAAAACTCCGACAGACAGTTGCGACAGGCTGATGAAAACCGATCACAACTACACGTTTACAGAATGGCGAAATTATTGTATTTTTGGCCTTTGTCGGGATTATTGATCGTACAGAGGGCAAAATTATCGTACAAATACGAAAATTATCGTACAGCTGGCAACATTGAGCCTGAGTATAATGGAGACCCCTGATGGACGAAAAAAGGTACTGCAGACAGGAGCATAATAATTTCTAGAAAAAACCAAAAACAGGTCGGAGTCACTTTATTTTTTAATTTAGTCATCCAGTTGGGTTATTCGTTCTGAAACATTTAATAAAAGTAAAGGGATGCAGGTACAGAGTTTAATAACTGTTTGGAGTCAGATGAATAAAAGAAGAGGACAGATTGGGGTTTGAAGAATAAATAATAATAATAATAATAGTAATGAATTCAATTTATAACGCACTTTTCATTAATGGAAATCTCAAAGTGCTAAGGAGGGAGTAGCCCTCACAGACAGGTCTTAAATGAATACATATTTATAGATGTGGAAAATGGATTTAAAATTCATTCATTTCTAAATTTTGATGCACTTTTAACATGCAGGAAAGGGTTTTAACAGAACTGTTTTTTTGTATGTCCAGAAGCTCAGATTTAGCTTTTTTAGATTTCTCTACATGGATTATGGAGCATGCATCAGGGTATTTAACAAAACAGTTTGTTGAATAAATGTTTTAAAACGTGCAATCACTGATCATTTCTTTAATATGTAATGCACTTAAATGTTAAACTGAGTAAAAATGTAAAAGGACAATTAATTTAATGTTAATATTTTTATAATTTCTTTATTCTTTGCACTAATACAAAGACAAAAGTGGACTTTTGGAATGAGTATTCTGGTCTGACCCCCTTGAGATCAGATTAAGCTGTATGCGGCCCCCAGATCAAAATGAGTTTGACACCCCTAGACTAATAGTTATATACCTGGAACAACAGGCCAAAATGAACTAGCCCATATTTTTACTTTGAATAAATGAGCCACTGAGTTTAACACTAATTTGACTAAGGCTGCGCTTTTTTGCGCAAGGGAACTTGGCTTCCAAATCCCCCGGTCCCTTTCAGTGGGCTATATAATGTCGATTCACATGCTAATGACCCTGCTAATGACCCATTAATTCTACACCTACACCCCCCCACCCCCTACCCCTCAGTCCAAAATCCTTGGACCCAGTGCAAGCCTTGTATAACACATAAGCATTTATCGCTGCCAGGTCAAGCATGTTGTAGAACACGGCAATGGGCCGCACCGTATATAAATGTGCAATCTGGTCCATTATACCGGTATGTCAGTTGACCTCAGGTCATGTGACCTGTGTTGGTCCGTCAGTTTACCTCAGGTCATGTGACCTGAGTTGGTCCGTCAGTTGACTTCATGTCGTGTGACCTGTGTTGTTTTGTCAGTTGACCTCAGGTCATGTGACCTGTGTTGGTCCGTCACTTGACCTCAGGTCATGTGACCTGTGTCGGTCCGTCAGTTGACCTCAGGTCATGTGACCTATGTCGGTCCATCAGTTGACCTCAGGTCATGTGACCAGTGTCGGTCCGTCAGTTGACTTCATGTCGTGTGACCTGTGTCATTTTGTCAGTTGACCTCAGGTCATGTGACCTGTGTTGGTCCGTCACTTGACTTCAGGTCATGTGACCTGTGTCGGCCCGTCAGTTGACCTCATGTCATGTGACCTGTCTGTCAGTTGACTTCATGTCGTGTGACCTGTGTTGGTCCATCACTTGACCTCAGGTCATGTGACCTGTGTTGGTCCGTTAGTTGACCTCAGGTCATGTGACCTGTGTCGGTCCGTCAGTTGACCTTAGGTCATGTGACCTGTGTCGGTCCATCAGTTGACCTCAGGTCATGTGACCTGTGTCGGTCCGTCAGTTGACCTCATGTCGTGTGACCAGTGTCGGTCCGTCAGTTGACTTCATGTCATGTGACCTGTGTCATTTTGTCAGTTGACCTCAGGTCATGTGACCTATGTTGGTCCGTCACTTGACTTCAGGTCATGTGACCTGTGTCGGTCCATCAGTTGACCTCATGTCATGTGACCTGTCTGTCAGTTGACTTCATGTCGTGTGACCTGTGTTGGTCCGTCACTTGACCTCAGGTCATGTGACCGGTGTTGGTCCGTTAGTTGACCTCACGACATGTGACCTGTGTCGGTCCGTCAGTTGACCTCATGCCATGTGACCTATGTCGGTACGTCAATTGACCTCATGTTGTGTGACCTGTGTCGTTTTGTCAGTTGACCTCAGGTCATGTGACCTGTGTTGGTCCGTCAGTTGACTTCATGTCATGTGACCTGTGTCGGTCCGTCAGTAGACCTCAGGTCATGTGACCTGTGTCGTTGTGTCAGTTGACCTCAGGTCATGTGACCTGTGTTGGTACGTCAGTTGACCTCATGCTGTGTGACCTGTGTCATTGTGTCAGTTGACCTCAGGTCATGTGACCTGTGTCGGTCCGTCAGTTGACTTCATGTCGTGTGACCTGTGTCGTTTTGTCAGTTGACCTCAGGTCATGTGACCTGTGTTGGTCCGTCACTTTACCTCAGGTCATGTGACCTATGTCGGTCCATCAGTTGACCTCATGCCATGTGACCTATGTCGGTACGTCAATTGACCTCAAGTTGTGTGACCTGTGTCGTTTTGTCAGTTGACCTCAGGTCATGTGACCTGTGTTGGTCCGTCAGTTGACTTCATGTCATGTGACCTGTGTCGTTGTGTCAGTTGACCTCAGGTCATGTGACCTGTGTTGGTCCATCACATGACCTCAGGTCATGTGACCTGTGTCGGTCCGTCAGTTGACCTCAGGTCATGTGACCTGTGTCGGTCCGTCAGTTGACCTCATGTCGTGTGACCAGTGTCGGTCCGTCAGTTGACTTCATGTCGTGTGACCTGTGTCATTTTGTCAGTTGACCTCAGGTCATGTGACCTGTGTTGGTCCGTCACTTGACCTCAGGTCATGTGACCTGTGTCGGTCCGTCAGTTGACCTCAGGTCATGTGACCTGTGTCGGTCCGTCAGTTGACCTCATGTCGTGTGACCAGTGTCGGTCCGTCAGTTGACTTCATGTCGTGTGACCTGTGTCATTTTGTCAGTTGACCTCAGGTCATGTGACCTGTGTTGGTCCGTCACTTGACTTCAGGTCATGTGACCTGTGTCGGTCCGTCAGTTGACCTCATGTCATGTGACCTGTCTGTCAGTTGACTTCATGTCGTGTGACCTGTGTTGGTCCGTCACTTGACCTCAGGTCATGTGACCGGTGTTGGTCCGTTAGTTGACCTCACGACATGTGACCTGTGTCGGTCCGTCAGTTGACCTCATGCCATGTGACCTATGTCGGTACGTCAATTGACCTCATGTTGTGTGACCTGTGTCGTTTTGTCAGTTGACCTCAGGTCATGTGACCTGTGTTGGTCCGTCAGTTGATTTCATGTCATGTGACCTGTGTCGGTCCGTCAGTTAACCTCAGGTCATGTGACCTGTGTCGGTCTGTCAGTTGACCTCAGGTCATGTGACCTGTGTCGGTCTGTCAGTTGACCTCAGGTCATGTGACCTGTGTCGGACCATCAGTTGACCTCATGTCGTGTGACCAGTGTCGGTCCGTCAGTTGACTTCATGTCATGTGACCTATGTCATTTTGTCAGTTGACCTCAGGTCATGTGACCTGTGTTGGTCCGTCACTTGACTCTAGGTCATGTGACCTATGTTGGTCCGTCAGTTGACCTTATGTCATGTGACCTGTGTCGGTCCGTCAGGTGACGGACAACAATAGGTCAAGCATGTTGTAGAACACAGCAATGGGCCACCTGCATGTGTCGGAACGCACCGTATATACATGTGCCAAGGACAAGGAGAGAGACAGTACTTGTAAGCAAAATAATTTATTTGACAGAACATCAGGGTTATAGGATAATCAGCACAGCAGAATAAGACAATTGTATGCATAAACTTGTTCTGGAGCAGACAAAGCTTTCCGTTCAGTGGATGTCCCAAAATGTTCAACTGTGAGATAACTTCAGGGTCTGTTATGTGTGAATTGGTCAGGGCCTCTCTTCTGACTAAGGGGGGAAGTGCAAGCAGAGACTTACTTACCTGGTGGAAACATT
>JBBPBX010092876.1:0-13655 GCA_038048925.1 Garcialebias charrua
AAGAGGGAGGAACATAGAGTGACCTATAAGTTCATAATATAGTTCTGTGCAAGCGCAGCTCTCTGGAGTGCAGGCTCCAGCAGCTGCAGCAGGGCGGAGCGAAAAAAGACAGAGGGCTGCGCAACGGTTTTCTGTGTTTATATGTTCATGAAAAGTTTTAAAAAATAAATAAAAACAGGGAGCGCTTCTCCTTCAGCCCACACAGCAGACCTGCACACCAGGAAATATGCTGGTGCAGCCTCGTTGGACATGACTTTAGTTCGCTCGTGACAAGTTCATTCATTCCTCCTCGGAGGAGGAGGAAGTGAATGGTGACAGCTTCAAGTGATCACTTGACTTTTGGCAAAAAAAACCAAAAGAAAATGCCAGATCAGCGATGAAGAAGAGGAATTTAATAAATTTGTGTATCAAAACAGTTCGGTGCGAGGCAGTTTGTCAACGCGTGCGCGTAGGCGTAGTAAAATTTGAGCTTGGCGCGTTCACGCCCGTGATCAAAAGCTTGTTCCGCGGCGCTCCCACGACGCTCCCTGGACGTGCCGCGGCGCTTGGAATAACGCAAAGCTATACTGGGGCCTTAATTCACAGACAAGACACCTCTGCTTCCCGTCTGGGAATCAACCCCAAAACTGAGTTGTAAAGGGCGAGGCATAGATCTGCGCTGGAGCGAGCGCTGCGCCACGCCCTGCCAGCGCCGTGTAAGCGCTGTTGCACAAGCCTTTGAACGCTCGCGCGAACGCGCCAAGCTCAAATTTTACGACCGCTCGCGCGCGCGTTGTCTCATATTAAACTGCCCTGGT
This sequence comes from Garcialebias charrua, assembly GCA_038048925.1. Classification (NCBI taxonomy): domain Eukaryota; kingdom Metazoa; phylum Chordata; class Actinopteri; order Cyprinodontiformes; family Rivulidae; genus Garcialebias; species Garcialebias charrua. The sequence continues at coordinate 798 of JBBPBX010092876.1, forward strand.
GGTGGACTGTTTTGTATGTTACACAAATGTATTAAATATCCCTTCTTCATCGCTGAACTTGGGTTTTCTTTTGTTTTTTTGCCAAAAGTCAAGTGATCGCTTGAAGCGGTCACCATTCGCTTCCTCCTCCGATGAGGAGGAATGAATGAACTTGTCACGAGTGAACTAAAGTCATGTCCAACGTGGATGCGCAGGTTCTAAACATTTCCTGGTGTGCTTGTCTGCTGTGTGGGCTGAAGGACCAGCGCTCCCTGTTTTAATTTTAAATTTTAGGACTTTTTTATTAACATATAAACACAGAACAAAGCTGCGCAGCCCTCTGCCTTTCCCGACCTGTCAATCAAATCAGTAGGCTGTCAGCAAATGACCAATCAGCGACCTCAATTTGTCCCGTAGGTAAACGCTCCGCCCTGCTTCTGCTCAAATGACATCAAGTATTTGGAGCGAAAATGTTGGAGCCACACGCTGCTTCACGCTGAGCTCTGCTGTGAACCCCCCACGCGCAGCACACGCGCGTGGCGCGGCGCTCGGTCCAGCGTGAATTGAAAAAGTCGAAACGTCTTTTGCAACAAATAAAGTCGAGTTGATCTTGTATTGAACGCCTTTTTGATTTTATCATGTCCTGGACGACTGAGAATCTTCACCAGCATACCTTTGATGTTGTCATCATTCTTTGTTTGTAACCAGGTCTCTCTTGTAAATGAGTCCTCAAGGCTCAATGGGATTAACCTGCCTAAATAAAGGTTAAATGAATGAAATAGTAATTCAATTTGAACAAGATCCAAAACAATGGATTCTGTGGGGAAACAAGTTCTGTTTAACTACTATTTTATGGTGAGCTTTTTCATGGAGCTTCATGACGACCAGTGGATATACCTTTTTTTTTCTTTGTGTATGTGTGAGTTAAATAAATTCTTAACATCCACTCCAAATCAACATTTTGATTAACAGAAATAATTTCAAACCTGCAAATAGATAACTTTTAGTGACCCCTGGTGGTTTCATGATGCAATAAAATATAATCTCAAAATACAAGGATTTCTTACAATGGAAAAAACTGTTGAATGGTAGAGTTTAAAGCTAATTAAAGAGAGATAAAATCAATTTTAATTTTAATTGGTGGTCAATGGAATAGTTTTGGCCATGAGGGATACCACAGGGAGTATTTGATACTAAGGTCAGTTTTGTTGCTAATCTTTGACATCTTTGACACATCCCCTATCTGTGTAATATACATTTGATAGAAAAAGAAAATCCTTTAGGATTTGTGTAAAGATAACATTTTACACACACATGCACACGCACACACACACACACACACACACACACACACACACACACACACACACACACACACAATAAGCAAGTGTAGTCTGTTCATCGTTCTTTAGTTTTAGCAGTTCGCTTTCGTAAATGAGCCCATGAGGCTCAATAAGATTTACCTGACTAAATAAAGGTTGAATGAAAATTAATGAAAAGTTAAATATACATATCCAGACAATATCCAATACTAGGATTTATTATGTATGGGTATCCAGAAGATATCCAATGCTAGGCTTTATTATGTATGAGTATCCAGAAAATATCCAATATGAGGATCTGTCAGATATGTATCTGGAAAATATCCAATACTAGGATTTATTATGTATGGGTATCCAAAAAATATCTAATACTATGATCTATCACAGATGTGTATCCGGAAAATATCCAATACTATGATTTACTACGTATGGATATCCGGAAAATATCCAATATGTGGATCTGTCTGATGTGTATCCGGAAAATATCTAATACCAGGATCTGTCACAGATAAATATCCGGCAAATATCCAATGCTAGGATTTATTATGTATGGGTATCCGGAAAATATCCAATATGAGGATCTGTCAGATGTGTATCCGGAAAATATCCAAAACTAGGATTTATTAAGTATGGGTATCCGGAAAATATCCAACACTAGGATCTGTCACAGATGTATATCCGTCAAATATCCAATGCTAGGATTTATTATGTATGGGTATCCGGAAAATATCCAATATGAGGATCTGTCAGATGTGTATCCGGAAAATATCCAATACTAGGATTTATTAAGTATGGGTATCCGGAAAATATCCAATACTAGGATCTATCACAGATGTGTATCCGGTAAATATCCAATGCTAGGATTTATTATGTATGGTTATCCGGAAAATATCCAAAATGTGGATCTGTCAGATGTGTATGCGGAAAATATCTAATACTAGGATTTATTATCTATGAGTATCCAGAAAATATCCAATAGTAAGATCTGTCACAGATGTGTATCCGGCAAATATCCAATGCTAGGATTTATTGTGTATGGGTATCCGGAAAATATCCAATATGAGGATCTGTCAGATGGGTATCTGGAAAATATCCAATACTAGGATTTATTAAGTATGGGTATCTAGAAAATATCCAATAGTAGGATCTATCACAGATGTGTATCTAAAGAGTATCCAATATTAGGATCTGTCACAGATTTGTATCCGGAAATATCCAATGCTAGGATTTATTATGTATGGGTATCCAGAAAATATCCAATACTAGGATCTATCACAGATATGTATCTGGAAAATATGCAGTAGTAGGATCTTTCTCATATGAGTATCCAGAAAATATCCGATACTAGGATCTCTCAAGTATGGGTATGCATAAAATATTCTATACTAGGATCTATCGCAGATGTGTATCCCGAAAATATCCTATACTAGGATTTATCATGTATGAGGATCCAGAAAAATATCCAGTGCTAGGATCTATCACAGATGGGTATGCGTGGGATATCCTGTACTAAGATCTGTTACAGATGAGATCTCCCCGTATACCACCGGAAACATATTGGATATGTGGCAGATACGGACAATTTCATAATGTTGTATCTCCCCGGATATTAGGCCTTTTTGTCCAGTGTGTACAAAGGACGTGTGAAAGGAAAAGAGGGCCAAGTCCCAGTGAGAGTCAAATGTGACCACATTGGCAATCTGGAACGTCTGCAGATGGTTGACCGGCTCGCACCATGCAGCATGCGGAACCCCATGGAAGGGCAGTGGCGGAGGAAGATATCATAGACTCAAAACCGATTGACAAAGATACAGAAAACATTTTGATTCAATTTAACAAAGTCTACTCAAAAATACCAGCCCTAAAGATAGCAAAAACCATAGTATGGTTGGACAAACCCGAAATTTACATCTCTATATGGGAAAACTGTACCAAGAACTATTTCTATACAAACACTAAAAATACCAGAAAGTCTCATTTGGATGAACCTCAAGAAGAATATCACCCAAAGCTTTGTCCTGCAACCTCACCATGGATATTTAATGTGGTCTACCTGACGATAAAAGGAATAAGTATCAAATTGAGAAGGGGACCCAAACCCCAACAGAAATAGCGCCTGGAAGGACCCCAGCCTGAACCTACACAATGGCTGGTGATTCAGTGGAAGTGGATGTGGAAAGGACTGCAACCTGGATGGCCACATCCCTCTCCACTATATCTGGAGCTCCTCAAAGATCGAGTGACCACAACTCACAGGTGCTCGAGGAGGAAGCCCAGAGCTAAAAGAAACAAAGTCTTTGAAAAGAAACTCTCTCAACATGATCAGCCTGGAAAGGGGACTAAGTCGAGATGATTCAAACAGCGATGCAGATCCACACATCAATGAAGAAGATCCACACATCTATGAAGATGTACCACACATCTATGAAGATATGGCAACCCCTAACCGACCTAAGGACTGTTTAAGGATAATGAGAATGGATAAAGCAACTTATCTACGAACCCTGCTGCGGGGATTCGTAGTGTTAATAGGCTTAGTTATGTTGTTGGTTATTTTGTATCAAGCTGGATTCAGACCATGGAGCCTGACGCATGTAAAAGTCTCCCATGGGAGATCTAAATATGCAAACATGACCTGCTGGGACATCACGCAAAGAAACATCTTTGTGCCATGGGACGGAAATGACACTGTTGAAAATCATACCAAGACCTGGGAAAGAGTAAGACTAGCAGGCTATCCAGCTTGGAGGCACCAGCTGGAGAACACCCCTGAATGGGTGTCAGCAATGGAAGCTGAGAACCTAACGGAGCCGGACAGACCCCATTTCAGGGTATACAATCTACTAATTTTGCCTGAAGGAATTGTGACCTGGATAATGCTCCTGCATCACAACATCAAAAGAACAATGATATGTAACTGGATCCATCCAGACAAAGAACCCCCTGAATGGCACTGTGATTGGGGTTGTAGACCACTAATGGGATTATGCCACCAGGGTTACTTGGAGGCTGAAGTGATTTATCCTGCCCCATCGAAGGACGGTAGTTGCCAAGCCATACTACCTCGTTGGGAATTTTGGGGCAACATTCATTTGGACTGTGACAAAATCCCTCCTTTCATCAGAAGAAACCGGACTGGAGAACATCAAAACCTAACCAAAAGTCAAGATTGTCCACACCGTAAAACACAAGACGGTGCCAGAATCAACGCCACTGAACAAAGTCCCAAACCACAACCCAGGAGGTCCGACTCCGGAAACAGGAAGGAATTGAACATTGTAACCAACTTCACTTAACCCTTCCCTGCTAATTCTAGGATATAGAATTTAGTTTACTTATTTACTTATTTATGATGTCCTGATACAACCGGCCCAGCTAAGCCGGAAGAACCTGACAACGCTATCCCAGTCAGACCAGCAGTAGCTGATCCCATTGACTCAGAGTCTGACTTGATTCTTGAAGACCCAATGCAACACCACATCAGTAGGTGTGGATGGAAATGCTGCCTACTCGCCTGAAGGATGTTTGAGGCCAGGGAGAATGCTGATCCTGATGCTCGATCAACAAGGGAGAATGAGGGATCATTGGCCACTTCAATATCTCCAGAGATGACATCACCTCTGCTGGGCGGCACACGTGGAACCGACCAGGATGACTACACCATTATGGATGACTGAGAAGAAATGAACAACAGTCCAGGGTAGGGGTGGGCGATATTACCAAAAAATGATATCACGATATATTTTTTGAAATACCCCGATAACGATATCAGACGATATTTCACATTTTCTCCTTTTATTGAATCAACCAAACAAATGTGTAATTTCAAAATGACTTTTCATAAACAGTCACCAGAATACAAAAAAATATATTCATATTTAACAAGCAAAAATATATATACCGCACCAGCCGCCACTGAGGTGTGCGGTAATGACTATTCTAACACTTTAACACATTTTAAAAGAGCATACAGTAAATAAAAATAATAATTTCTTACTTTAAGCGGCAGCTTCTGTCATCAGTTTGCCTGTTAGCCAGCTGTTAGCTCCAGCTGTTAGCTCCAGCTGTTAGCTCCAGTTGTTAGCACCGCTGCGTTACGTCTGAGCTTCGCAGCTTTCTGTAGCACCACGCAGTTTAAACCCTTTACAGGAAGGACTGTTAGTATCCTAACTTCATACAGTTGGAGACAGAAAAAGTTTTAATAACTTACCGACGCCGCAGTCTGTGCGCGCCGCGTTCAGCTGTTAGCATTTAGCCACCCCGAATCCGCAGCTCGGGCAATCCGGTTTAGCTGCACGCACCTCCTAAAAGGTTGTCGGCTTTATTATTCCAAGTTAGCTCGTTGTCCCCCGATGTCTTCGGCTTCCAGTCCGACATCGAGGCGAGCTCCAGGGACCTCTGATCGCACAAAGCCGGCTGCCCGGTGAAGCTACGATGCAACTATGAGGCTAATGCTAGCTCGTTCCTCCTCCTCGCGGTGTGCGCGCGCATGCGTATTAACAAAATGTAGGGCATCTCCACATGAAGGCAGTCTCCACGGAACACCGGCTGCTGTCTGCTGCTTCACGCGGTCCGCGTTCCTCCACAAAACCACCGTTATCGCAAAGTGACGCAGTCAAATGACGTCATCATAGGATGCCGCGATATAATTTTTTTCACCGGTGTCAAAAAATCCACCGGTATTATCGTAAATGAGACGATATGGCCCACCCCTAGTCCAGGGTCCAGAGGCACCTAAGATCCTGCGCGACCTGACGACGAAATCTCGAGGTCCCAGATGGTGTGGACACAGATGACGAGAAGATAACAATGAGTATTAAGATGGGACTTGTTCGAGAGGTACAGCCTGTTTTCAAGGAGAGGGTGTCAAAATATGCAGGACTTTTATGTTGAAAACAGACTATGGCACTATAGCAAACCTTTGTACAACACTTTAGTTAAAACCTATTGTAATAATCTGTGGTTATTATAATATAGAACATGCTCTCCTTTCCTCTCTCATCTCTGTCCACAGAGTAGGCCTTGCTATGGCTGCGCATAGCAAAGGTCATATATGCATGTTCACTCAGGCCCAGGAGGAGGCCTGAACAGAATTAGGTCAGAGTAGATAAGAAGCCGCAAGGAGTGGTTTGTTGCAAAGAGCTGGGGCTTTTTATCAAGAAGAAAGAAAATAGTTTTAAAAGTACTTAAATCTCATACAGAACTGATCAAACATATAAATGTAATCTTTTATTGAATAGCGATAAAATCATAGCATTTTGAATCATGACGCAGACACAGGAAGACACACGAACAACAGGCCTCATATATACCTAAATATACAGCCTCTCCCTAAACCAGCATGTGCACGTACGTACGTACGTGCATACACACATGCATACACAGTCACTCACACATGTGCGCGCACACACACACACTCACGCACCCACGAGCATACACATAGCCTCTCCCTAGATAAGGACACTGGCACGCACGTACACACTCCACAGGCAGAGCAAAACAGCTGAGGTGCTTATCAGACAAGTCTGCTCAGAATAGAATGCACACTTTACAGAGAAAGAAAGCTGCAGGAGAAACTGCAAGAACGGAGCGTTTGTTGATTCAAGGCCTGTTAAAAATGAAAAGAGTGTTTTTAAAGCATTTAAAACAAAAATAATCAACATAAAATGTATGTTCTATGATTAACTGGAGATATATGACTGGATAGTATGATTAAAGTGTATGTTCTAGTATGTTTTGTAAAATTCACAGCACGCTAAAAGGTGTTCTTCCACAAATAAAGGTAAAAGTTGACAGAACTATGTAAAAGGTCACAGAGTGATCCTGAGCTGAGGGAGGGCTGAGAGCTCAGAGACATTATGTCATTGTTCAGTGAGGGCTGAGAGGAGGTGTAAAAAGTTACCTCACCAATAACCAATGAAAAAGTAAGAAAATGACATAGCCGTCTGTAAGTGGGGGCTGAAGTCCCCCCTTTTTGACCATAAATAAGGAGGTTTGAGAAGAGAAATTTGCTGAGTTTTCGACTTCTGAAGAATTCTTGTGGATAAATGGACTGGACTCTCTGGAAGCTACAAAGAAGAACTTGGATTATCTGAAAAAGATTTTTCTTTGACCAACAAGGAATACTTTTTACCTCTCAGCCCGGATATTTCCAAATCCTTCAAAATTGGACCAGCTTCAGAGATGGAATAAATTTTCCTATTCTTTTGGAAATCCCTTGTGGCACTTTCTGACAACAAATAGTAGGATATATTCCCAGTTACCCAAGACTAAAATTATATTAAATTATTATAACAGCAAAAAACCTCCTCTATGAAGATTTTAAGATCAGCTACAAGTTGCTGATGAAGAATTAAAGTAATTTTAGAAGAAAGCTCTGAGTGCCGACGGACCTCCGCGAGGCTGTTTAAGTAGATGGGAACACGGTGTACTTTCTTATCTTCTACCTGCTTCGAAGGGCTTCTTCATCAGCACCGCAGAACCAATGATGGATTAAAAGCTGCTTTTTTGTGGAATACTATTTTTCCTGATCTGAAAATATTTTTTGTGGAACAAAACAACATCTCTTGATTAGATTCAACAATAATTATGGAATACAATTTGTTGAAGTTGCTGAAGTCATGAAGAATTCTTTGAATTTGCTGGATACTTTAAGAAATTTGATTAATTCAAAAAGAGTTTTCTCCTGGACAAAAGGAGTGCTCTTTGCGGCATCGGGATCTGCTCTGACGGGTCTTGGCTTATCAGCTTGTTTAAGCTAAGGGAACACCATTTCTGAAGCCTTGTTTGTCAGTACCGCAGAACAGATGATGGAAAACCTTGAGGAATTATACTGTGAAAAGAAGACTCGGATCAAAGCCTGCATTCGGAGAGCTGATTGATTTTAAATCTGGAAGAGTTTAAAGAGAAGTTTGTGCGCCGAGAGATCAGGCTGCAGCGAGCTGAATGTTTGGAAAAATTTGGAAGATAAGGAGAACACAGTGTCCCTGTTCATCTTCTAACTGCTACTAAAAGGCCTTTCGTCGGCTCGACTGAGCTATGATGGATTTTTAACTAATTTTTCCAAGAATTACCACATTTTCTAATGGATTAAAATTGTCTATTTCTGGATTACCATTTTTCTGAATGGATTTAACAAATTTGTGGAACAAACAAATTCTCTTTGATTGAATTCAACTATTAATTAAGTTACTGTTTTGGGTCATCCGAGACCGACCCCGGAGCAGGGACCTGCCAGTTGGAAGCTGACTGGCCTTGGATAAAAGGCTAGGAGAACACGGTGTTCTAATTTTAGCCTCAGGCCTGCTTCGAAAGCCTTGTTCATCAGTATCGCAGAACAAATGAATGGATTACAACATTTTGAATGGATATAACACTTTTGTGGAATAATTGATTTGCCTAAAGGGATTACCAGATTTTTTATGGAATGCAACAGTTTTGATGGACTAAAACTGGGATCTTTAACACAACAGAATTACCTGGAGGTTTTTATATGGAATTAAAACAAAGACTTATTCAGTCTGCTGGAAGTGCAGACTTTTCTGACTGGGATGCAACAGAATCACTTTTCTGTAGAAAAATAACAAGATTTCCCTGGTAGGATCACAAAACAAGTTTTTCCTGGAGGATCATAAAATAAGTTTCCTGATAGAAGTAGAACACTTAATGTGGAGTAAACCAACATTTTGGGAGATTATACAAGTTATTCATTGGATTGCAACTCAATTCAATTGAGCTGAAAACACCTTAAAGCCTAGCATGTGGAAGATACCTTTGGTGAGTTGTTGAAACATTTAACTCTCTGAAATGCCAATAATGTAACTTGATGAGATCTTTTCTGTAGTATGTAAAGGGGTTAAAGGGGGGTCAGTTTAATACTGACCTCCTTTTTACCTTAATTAATTTACTTATTCAGATTGAATAGTAAATTCACGGATTCTCTTCTTTTTCAGTTTATTCAATATTTCTGTGATCTTTATGATGGATAAATAAACAGAGCCATTAAGTGACAATGGACACGTTAACTTAGTTTGATATGTCAAAGAGACACTATCATTTATTTAAAATAAATCAACTAAATTAACACCATTACACTTGATTGACATGATTTCACTTTCTTTCAATTCAAATACGTCAGCACACTTGAATTCAACACAACAGACATAAATATTAGATGTTACACATATTTAGTCTGAGGGGCATTTCAGCTTAAAATATAGTTTCCAGCTTAGATAGAGAGGGGAAAGAGTAGGAGGAATAAGAGGTTGGAGAGATTAAGTTATTTATCTCGAGTGTAACCAGAGATGACACATTCCATCCGACTTCGGCTAAATCCCAGGTACGTTTGTAAACCGCTCTTTACCTTTTGACGATGCGTCTGATAAAGATATTGCCAGCCTCCCAGGTGCACGGAGTCCTTCCGGCCCTCGTACGTCTGAACTGGTCGTTTACTTCCAACGTCTCCTCGGATCCGCGTCAGCCGTCAGAAACATGTGGCAGCTTCTGGCTGACTTCAAGACGAGATGTTTCTCAAAGGAAGTTCATTAAGAACTTTGGAGCTTTTGCTCGGGGAACTGGATGGAGACGTCCATCAGTTCTAGCTGACAAGTTAGTCTTTGGCTCTTGACCAAGCTTGACCAGCTGCAAGGCAGAGAGCTTTCAGGTCTCCGTCCATTCAAACTCTTTGTCCATTCAAAGACTGAAGCGTTTCCGCACAGTTAGAACTTAAAAGCAGGAACACAGAGAGGAGTTCACTTGCTTTATCAAACCCAAGGTTACAAGCCAGCAGCAGAGAGAAATGTTTAGGAAAAAAGACAGATAACGCTGGAGCCCTGCTCATCAGACTGTCTCTGAGTTTCTAAACAAAACCGTCCGGTCTCTGTGACCCGAAGGCTTCACCTTTAAACACAGCAGTGAAGACAGTAATTAACACATTTCAGAATAACACAGCATAAAAGCACATATCATGAAAATGAGAAAAGTTATTCTTGATTACATTAGAATAAAATCAAGATATAGAAATAGTCTCTTTTAGTGACTATATGTCCTCAGATTATAACTAATGGAATAATTGTGTTAAATGTCCTGCTTTACTGAGAGGTCAGTAAAGGTCATCACTGGACAGTTCAAAAGTACACAGGTGTCTTAAAAGTGGACAAGGTCATGTCCACTACATCTCCCCCCTTTTGGAAGCCATCGCCAGTCGTTGGGGATGGGGTCCAACACGAAAGGAAACCTTGAACTGTCTCTGATCTTGAAGTAATCCGGCGAGTGGAAAAGAAAAAATCAAAAATTATAATCCCATAAAGTTTTTGGAACTTCCATACTGTTCGTAGGTAATCCCATTGCGGTAAGCTTTTAATCCCTCGGAAAACTGAGTCTGTTAACTCTTGGAAAACAAAGTCTTATAATCCACAACGATAATTCCACAGCAGTAATTCCACAACGATTAGAGTTGTTGATTGATCAGCAACAATTGTTTTCATAATCAGCATGGAGAGGGGATCCCTCGATTGACGCAGAGGAGGCGACCCTTGGATGGAGGTTGAAGACCAAGCGTTGGAGCTGCAGGTCCCACATCGAAGGTTGTTGGCTGGTTGGTTTCCAGTCAGTGCCACTCTGGTTCTATGTGTCATGCAATTATGTGGTTTTTTAAGGTGGGCTTATGATTGGGATTTTACATTAAGCCTTACCTATATGCACCTGGTATGTAAGCTATCATGGTTTAGATCAGCTACAATTACCAATTAAGGGGTGGATCAATTCTGTAAAATTAGATATAGGGATTTGTACCTATAAAATTTTGGAGGGCTTCTGTAACGAAGGCCTCTAATTCCAAACTATTCCTCCATTCATTACTTAGTTTAGGTTAAACTAAAATAAAAATGAAATATAGTTTGATCTAAATGTCTGTTGTCTTTTAGACGAACGACGTAGGATTTGGTATTCCTAATAAATTTTGAAGTCTATGGCGAGACTCATCAAAATGAATAGGTAATCTAGAATAGAAACGATCGAATCGGTTCAATTTAGAAATTATGAGACCAGTGTAGTTTATTGTACCTTAAGTAGCTTTAAACTACATTGACTCTTCAACGATTGAGATTTAACAAAACGAACTGCATGTTGGCATAGTTAAATCCATCTTATGCATTAATCAATGTTAATACAAAACCTTTTTGGCTGGGAGTGTTCAGAACCAAAACAATATCTCAACTAATGACAACAGTAATGACTAAACAACAAGGAAACAACGTTTCACTGCTTCGACACACTCTTGTCGTCAGATTCCAAAGTGCAACACACAAGAAAACAGGTCTCAACTTTATGACCGAGGTCAAATTAAATCTCGTGGATTTAAACGGTTGTTAAGGTTAGTTTTTTGTTGTGGGTTTTAGGCTTAGCGTTTCTAAGTTCAAATTGGACAATGCGACTTATAGGGTGGGAAATATGGTAGTTTAAACCTGATTAGTTTATTTACTAACTTGTGTTTGGACGACCTTATTATCCCATGAAGTCGGTGAGTTTGTGAGATCTTTGTCTTTTGTGGAGTCATTGAACGCCTTGTAAGGTTTGATCTGATTTCGATGTACCCATTTAGCAATTGGCTCTTTACGGCCTTTGCTGATTTTGATTTCGTAGACGACTGAGGACACTTTATCTGTTATCAGATGAGGTCCAGTCCACCTGGGCATTAGTTTGCGGGCGAGAGTTCCGGTCCCGGACCCTCCTTTCCCGGTTGCTGGGGCGAACGTATAGTACCAGACTCTGTCTCCCACTTGGAGTTCATTGTGAGAGGCCTTCTGGTCGTAGTACGCCTTGCGTCCTTCAGCGGATTTTTCCAGGTTTTTCTGGGCGAAAGCAAAAGTGTTTCTGAGGTGTACATTCAAATCTTTCATGTATTGTTGTGTAGTGTAGGCTGTCGCCATGACGGCGTCGCCTGGTTGGTACAACAGGTGTAGAGGGAGAGTCATTTGTCGACCGGTCATCATCTCGAAGGGAGAGATGCCAGTTGATGTGTGTGGAGTGGCTCTTATGGCCATGAGGACCAGAGGGAGTTTCACATCCCAGTCCTTGTGATTTGCGGCCACGTATTTCTTCAAAATACTCACCACAGTTCTGTTTGCTCTCTCGACTTGGCCTGAAGCCTGTGGGTGGTAGCCGACATGAAAGTTGGCCTTGACGCCTAGCGTCTTCCACAGTTCTTTCATCACTTCACCTGTGAAGTGTGTACCTTGGTCTGAGTTCACCCTAAGGGGAAGTCCAAACCTTGAGAATATATGATTCATTAACAACATAGCAGTAGTTTGTGCTGTGTCGTTAGGAGCTGGTAGGCATTCTACCCATTTGGTGAATGCACAGGTTACCGTGAGAAAATATTTATTTCCTCTAGAGCTCTTAGTGAGTGGTCCAACCCAGTCGATCTGGAGGTCAGACCATGGGAATGCAATGCCTCTGCTTTGCAGTGGTGCTCTGTGAAGTGGTCTGGTTGGCTGAAACTGGCCACAGACCACGCACCCTTCAATGTAGTCCTTGACATCCTTTTTCATTCCAGGCC